>CM025142.1:10295727-10306537 GCA_013467495.1 Gossypium gossypioides
GTTTTTAACTTTTTTTTCTTATTTAATATTAATTAATTAAGTATAGTTCAATACCTATTTTTTTAACATGAATTTCCTCTAATACTGACAATATTTTTGTAGCATAGCAAAAAAATTTAATACAATTAATATTTTGGGTAATTTGTATAATATTTAATAAATTTAAGTACCAAATTAGAAGAAAAAAAATACAAAGCTTCAGATATCAAATGTTAATTTAAGCATAACAAATACAAGAAATAGCAACATCAATTCCTAATGCAATGGAAGAGCACAAAGAAACACAAAACACACATATTGTTGTCGATAAATACACCTCCCATTGGATGAGTTTATTTGGAAGTCCCACCTCTAATACTCCAACCATACAAGCTGATAGCATTCCACCCCTTTGAAATTGGCCAATCGAAGCTTCAATATTTCAAAAACTATAGTTTTTTTTTTTTTTTTACATATTAACAGATTATACATATGTTAGCTCCATCACCATAGTCACCATAACAATAAACAAGAAAAAAAGAATCCTACCTCACAAACTAAATACCCATTCCACATTTTGTTGGATATCAATAAAAGGAATCAAAATCTTTGCAAAAAAATATCCTCTTTACTACTATTACTAGTATTCTTTGTAACATAGCAGCTTTTGCTGCTCTGCTCATCACTAAAATATACAGCAATTCTCAGCAGTGCACTGCATCCGAAAGTGTTACCGTCATCTAGGAGCACTAAGGTTTCTGCTCTCGGAAACATCACACTAAGAGCCAAAAACCCGAATCATTGAGAGAATGCATTCATATCACTACTACATGCTGATACTACAACTTTAGATCTTCATCAAGATCCAGTGCTACCTGAAAACTGGTCCAAATGATGATGTGAAACTTGCAAGGACAACTTGATTGTGTTGCCCTGCGACGATCCACATACATCAATACACTCCACCATATCGGCATCACATGTTAATAGCACCCACTCAGAATCATCATCTAAGTACTTCAGATCAAATCTGCTTATATCATCTATATTGAACCGTCTTGCGATTTCATGCAATAAATCTTTAAACCGCCATTTACTCGGCATGCGGAACCGGATTTTCTCATCTCCATACGTGACCTTTACCCTTTGAGCTTCTAAATCATGAGCAATTGGGCCAGTATTCTTAGATATGGGTTGAAGATTGTCACAAATAAGCTGTTCCTTAAGAGATCTAAGGCTCTGGGATCTTGGGAACAGCTTTGGTCCTTCTTGACTTAAGGCATGCAACTCTATATCACTTTTGACCCTTTTCAGTTCACCATCCCCAGAGTTGTCTCCAATTATATGATCTTCCTTACCAGGCATGTTAAAATTTGAAGGTCTATGTGTTCCACTCGAACAGCTATGACTTGAACTGGAACTCTGACTACACGAGGAGGAAGGTGAATTTGAGAGAGCAGCTTGGGACAGGAAATTACCACCCTCAGGCTGTATGTTTATTTGCTTTGGCTTATCATTCAGCGGTGAGGTTGATAATGCACTGTTTCCTAACAATTTTGGAGATGCCAACTCGGGAAAATTTGCATAGAAGTTACTAATATGAAAAGCGCCAGAGGCACCTTGTACTGAGTCGATGACATGTTGGAGTTTCTGTAAGGAGTGTCCAACTTTCTTGATTTTTCGAGATGGCCAGCGCTTTATTCCGTGTTGCCTACAGATTCTTTTCAAGGTAGTGGGACACACTGAAATCAAAGGAAAACAGGAAATGGCATCAAATTACAAGGAAATAATAGAGAACATATAACATTTATCTTCATTATTTGACCATACTATAAAACGAGATTTTCCAAAACACATAAAGCCCATAAACCAGAAAGAAAATAGCAACCGAACATTAATAAATTTTAGCTTTACAGAGTAACACTTACCACCAAGGCTTTTTGCTGCATCTTTTAGGCTTCCAGCAAAATATTGGCGGAGAACTTGTAAAGTGATAGTTTTTTCTGCCTTGCTACGCCTCTTCTCACTTGTTTTTCCCATTGCCACACTCGAAAAGCTAATCTCATTAAAAGTAGAATCTCCGCACTCAACACTTTCTTGTAGGCTAATATGTTGTTGATGCTGCTCCACCTCAGGTAGTTTTTCATCCAACATCAGCCTTGGCTTTTCTTTCTCGAGTACCAAGGCAGTGTTACTACTCTTTTGAACCTTAGTGAGGCAAGATGAACTTTCCCCAGAAAGTTTCTTTGAATGATGATGACTGCACTGCCGTTTCGATGACTCTTCTCTAATAGGTAAGCCATCTGAAGGTGCTACAACTTCACTAACTGCCAAATCAGTTTCTTCCTCTAGCTCCTTATCTGTTACAACCCGCAAGCTACAGCATACTTGCTGTATAATGATAGATAGTGAATTAAGCATCTTCCTTTGTCCCTCGGGATCTCTGCAGTGCGCAGGTAAGAAGAACTCCAAGACAAAGTCTGCTTTACCGGTGTGAATGGATCTGAACCGTAAAGCAACGGCAGCATGCAAATTAAACATCATTGCATGGTGAGCTAGAGGATATTCAGTCTTCTTAAAGGAAGTTATGTCAGTCGAGAAGCACGGCTGATTAGTCATAAATGCTCTCCCAATAACACCTTGACCTTTTAACAAGTGATGCTCAGAGCAAGCCTCGTGAAAACCCTGGATACTAGGATCAGCTATACAGCAAGCATCATCCACAGTAGACACACAATGAACATAGTTCTCAGAGGAATGCCGGCAACCCTCTTTACCTTGCTGGATACAAGGAACCCAAGCCTGAGCTAGGGGTAATCTGTGTGTCTCGCAAGCACACCTTAAAAGTTCTTTGATCTCGGGTAAGGCGGCTTGGTAGCAATTACTGTAAGCCTGACAAAACATAAGTCCAACCCATAAGTACAACAAGAAGTTTAGAACTCTTAACAATTGAACTTATTCCGTAACTGTCACAATTACCTTTATGTTTTGAGTGCTAGAAGTTATAGAACTCCGAAGATTGACAGCCTGCTTGCAAAGAAAAACAGGATAAGGAGTGTTTATTGAGCAAGAACCAAGTACATAACAAAACAAAAAACACAAGGTAAAGGAAAGGACCTCTAATGCTTTGCAAACACTTTCGAGCTCAGGCTGAATCTTGATTTTCTCGGTTGTCATCACAACTTCAATAACACCCAAGCAAGTTCCACTACCTTGTTCGAAAACAGGAAGGGCTAAGGTACCACGGACATCATGTTCTTGAGCATGACCTACTCTTGGGTATTCATCCCTTTTAAAGAATCGAACATCAGGAGTCCACTCCGGAACCTTACTCAAGAAAACCCGACCAGGCAATCCTGCTATGTCCTTGGAATCCTCCTCTGCTGGAAAATTATATTTGACAGAGATGTTCCTATAACTTGCAAGTTTTTGGCTGTTTGGATCGAGTGAAAAAGGTTGCTCACTGGTAGTTAGAAAGCGTCTACCTCCTCTATTTACAGGCAACCATAGTTGTACAAGGACATCTTTTTCTTTTCCAAAAGCTTTGATATAACCAAGTGCTTGAATTAACCTCTGCATTACAGTGGTTGCAGGACCTGAATTCACTCTAGGTCCAATCCACCATCTTCGGTTCGGCTCAGAACCGTCAGTTACACTATCACTATCTAGACTGTGACTTTGGCTAAAATGAGGACTGACCAAACTTTCACCTTGAGCTTCATTCCAATGTGAATTTCCAGACAACAATGATCTTTGGTTCTCTCCTTGGTGAGAGAGGCCACCGCCCAAATCACCCGCGTTAGACTCCGAAGTAGGCCATGTAAATGCAGGATCAAAGAAATTATTTGAAAAGGGTAGAGTAGGATTAAGGAAATCAGATCCCTGTGTTGTCTCTAACCAGCATCCATCTAACAACAATTCGTCCATGTAGTCGAAATCCATTGCTGAATCTGGTAGTCCACCCAGCATGGTGCCTTGTGAGAAAATGGTATCTTCCATGGCAACGTTATTCCACTCGATTTAGAAATCAAAGAGGATGGCAAAAAAAAAAACCTTCCAGTATCAATTCCAGTCTTCACCAGAGAATCTGTTCAAAATATAATGACCCATCAAATATTTGAGGAATACCACCAACTAGGACAAGATAATAAGAATAATGAAGTTCCAGAGAACTCTAAGCAGCAAAAGATTATGTCAAAGGATAAGGAATAATTAATGTGCGTCACATAAAGATTAGGATTCTCTTTTGCTGTTCCACATCTAGTATCAGTCAACTCAAAAGAGAGGGGAAAAAAATACAAGAAATAAGAACAAGAATCAATCAAAGGATAAATCCCAATCTAAGGAGCACCATATTTCATGATGAAAATTCAAAATAGCGAGAATAAAAGAACAAACATTGAAAAAAAAAAACCCACTTTCTACATATTCTTCCCAGTTGGTCAGCTGATATCTTCAGCACTTTTGGTTCAAGATTCTCACTTTACCGTAAGGGAATAACATGGAGTAACATGGCCCAGAACATTAACCATTAAAACCAAGAGATTTTCATTTTCTTTAAAAATAAAAAGACAAGACAGCAACTCAAGATGTTGTATATTTACTAGGCGGAGATTCTTGAAGATACCCCAAATCTCAAACGGATACTACATCACCATATCAAAATGTTCTATTTTCTGGAATATTTATTATTATTTTAGTGTCTTGTAAGTTGAAATAGTAGTTCAAAGAGAAAAAAAACTGTCTGAAGAAGCAAAAACAAGAACGTGGAGGAGCAACAAAGAAAGATCTCATTAAAAAAAAAAACAGAAAGAAAGCTTGAAACAGACTGTCTCTGTTCATACCTCTCTAAGAAAAAACCTGTCTGGGGGTCATAGTTATTATCTGCGGCTGCCTTGGAATAGACTCAATATGGTTCCTGGTTAAATGAGAATGAATGAAGATTCTGTTGCCATTGAAGCACTGACCCCACGTCATACATAAACAAACCCCTTCATTGGGCCTTGATATTCTCGATGAAAAGTCAACCTTTTCCAGCCCACCGCTGGTAAAGAAGAAGAACAACAAGTATGCTTTGATGACGAATAATGGAGTTTACTATTTAATTACTAAAATAAGGAAAGTGGAATCAGATTTTCTTCCTTCAAGTGGTAAAAAAAATGGTTGCTTTCTGAGTGTTTACCCACTTGGACGTCCCTTGAGAATAGAGATGCTCTGCTTAACCATCACCAGCTTCCCTCTCTACATTAATTTATTTCCACAAACATTAACAATCCCCTTTTTATTTATTTATTCAGTAAACAACTGGTGCACGATGGGTGGCCAAGGCTCCTCCAACCGAGTGAGTCGGACTCAGAGACAAGAGTGGTACTTTCCCCCACCTCTAATGTTAAAAAAGGTTCATTCATTTCTGTTAAAAAGTGAAAATCTTGAGTAGACTCCAATCCTATTTATTTAGAAAATAAGAATTTTCATTTAGAAATTGGATTTTAGAATTGAAGATCTAAAATTATATATAATATGGTTGCAAATGCAAGTGGAGAATTATGGCATCCACGCTAGTGAGGGCTAAGACCTCTCCAATCAATTTGACCAACTTGCAAACATCATCATCCTAGACTTTTCCTTTCCTTTGCTGTGTTCCCCGGGAGACTGTTTCTAGTCTGCCCTTTGAAAACTAAAATTGTTATGTTTTTATACAACTCTTTCAACAAAATTTATTGATTTATGTTTTATCTTTTATTAAAAGTAATATATATTTTAACATATTTGTTGAGGGGGAATTAGACTAAGTATCATCCTTCAAGCAGCAGATAACTCGAATCCCCAATAATAGAATGTGTTATCTCTGTGTTGAGGCTTTGTCCCTAACATCTGCAGAGAGTCGTGTATAATTTACAAAAAGGGGTGTTTCGATTGATAGAATTAGATATTTGACTCGGGAAAGATGACAATATTAGGGGTATAAATAATAATAGAAGTATCTTAGCACACAATATCTTGAATCACCAATCTAAGCTTAAAGGTAATAAATTTACAAATATCCCCTAATTGTACACAACTTTTTTATAAAATTCAAGAACAAAAATTTGATACCAAAACAATAGTTTTAATTGTTGAAAGTTTAGAGGAAGATGGTTCAAAAAAATCTTTTCAAAAAAAATAAATTTTCTCAACAATATTTAATTAGAACCCTAAAACCCTTCAATTTTTTTTTTATCTTTAAAATTAAAATCCTTATTTTTGTAAATGGAATGTATAATAAATTGGAATCTCAATCTCAATGCATGATTAAGAGATTCAATTGATAAAAAAGAGAGAGTAAAAACTCATTCTAATCTGACACTTTACCTCATCACTAAGAAAATTTAAAAAAAAAATGGTAATGGAGTGTGAATACAGTACACGCAATGTAAAATTGTTATGACTTAGGAATTAAGACTGATTTATGCAGTAAATAAATAGAATTTTGGAACATAGTGGTGGGGTTGTTTTCATTAAAAAGTAGGATGATTCTAGTTCTTTTCTTTCCTTTTTATTATTATTGATGCTCACCTCAGCTAAACTGTTTTAATACTAGCCTGGTGTTATTTTAATGCTACCTAGAGTGAACAGTCTTGCTGGATTTCTAAAACTGATTTATTAATTTATAATTTCTTAAATCATATTAATTATATGCAATTTAAAATAACATTAAATTTTCTTTTTATATTATAATTATTTTAAGCACATTAAAAAAACAAAATAAGATTAGTTTACATACATTCAAACAAAACACATCAGCAGTGTAGTTTGAAAGATTCATTACCATTTAAAAAATTAACCAAAATCTTATGTTACCTAATGTATTCTGATGTACCCAAAAAACAAAAACTAGTCTTTTTTATCAAATAAGATATTATTATTTGAGATTAAAAAAAAAATCTTCAATTTCATCGTTATAATTAAAAAATTGCTCATAAATTATATCTGTTTTTAATTCTTAATTTAGTGTGTCGTTACCCATTTAACCGGCAAAATTAGGCGTAAAAACCGTTTTTATTTTTTAATTAATAAAATTAAGGAAATAGGTCAGCTGAATGTACTTTTTACATAGGTGATAAGTAAGTGCACCCAACTGGACGTGTTTTCCCTCAACGGTGAAAAATTAACGGTTTTTTAAATGTTGCCGTGCCAACGGTAAAAAAAATTTAATAGGGCCAATGGTAGCTTTTTTTACCCTATAAATACCCTCAAAATTATTTTTTTTTTCATTCAAATCATTTTTTCAACTCTCTCAAACTTTTTGTTCTAAACTTATCAATATTCTCATTTAAAAATATATTTTTTAATTATCTCGTATTTTATTTGTTCAAATTAATTTTTCACAAATGTCCACCTCTCTAATTCGTTTCGACGAAAAGCATATTTCTGTTACCCATATCAGCAATGGTAAGACATTTTTAAATTTTGTTATTTTCAATTATGTTAAATTTAATTAATTATTTTTTTGATAATTTGGAACAATTTTTTTTATATTATAAATAGACGGATGATCATGTTTTGGAAGGGGTTCATACATAACATGGGAAAGCTTCCGATCCCTCAAATTCGTGGCTATTTGCAAGAGGCTGGATTCTTACATACATCTCACATGTTCGGGGGCTGCAAACTCGATCCTACACTAATCAACGTGTTGGTGGAAAGATGGAGGCCGAAACACACACTTTCCACATTCCATGCGGCGAGTGTATAATCACATTCGAGGACTTAGCATTGCAATTGAGTCTGCCGATGGATGGGCTAGTCATCACGGGATCAACCGTCGTTCCCGATAAAGTGGACCTTTGTAGAGTAATGTTGGGGAAGGTCTCGAACAGGTTTGACGATGGTTGGATATCGATCAACCAGTTGGAGGATAATTTCGAAGAGCTTCCTAAAGACCCAACGAATGAGGTCATAGAACAATACGCCCGAGCATTCATCACGAGGTTAATTGGGGGAATTTTAATGCCCGATAAATCTCAAAATTTGGTGCACGTAAGGTGGCTACTACATCTAGTGGACATCATCGAATGTAGAAAACTAAGTTGAGGGTCTATCGTCTTGTCCACGTTATATCAGGAGCTATGTCAGGTCACGGTACCGAATGCGATGTCGATCGGTGGTTGTCTGCTCCTACTGCAGTCGTGGGCCTAGTGGCGACTATCATTTCTATGTCTCAAAGTGACCGACTCATACATGTTCTTGTTGGTGACAAGGTAAAAATTTTAAATTTATTAATAAATACGTAGTTTGTACAGTAAATGTTTTTATTATTATATGTTTCGACTAACATATCGCTCGTACAGATAGAACCATGGGCCGAATTATGTGGGATTGTCGAATGAGCTTGAAGATTTTAGGCTACTATTAGATCAATGCTTCAAAGTCGAGGTTAGTTACTTATTACTTATTCTTTCGAACCTATATTAATTACACAATGGTTAGAAAAAAAACCGTACGTAACAATATTTGCATCTCACTGAAAGTGCTTGGAAGCCAGGATATGCGGAACGTGAAAGTGTCGTTGGTAGTGTACGTCATAGTGGAAATGCACGAACCGGATTGGGTGTTGCGGTTGGGTGGAGGAAACGGATTTCACCACCATCGCGAGACATGCAAGAGCTGCACAATGTGGACATGCAGAGGAAGAACGACAAGGGTTGGGTAGAGAAGCACAATGAGCACATCCAGGCTTGAGATCGTAGGATGGAATCCTTACCCGTCCACGAACCATTTTTCTTAGCAGACACGACAGTAGATACTGATTACATGACATAGTTCAGTGTTGCCGGGAAGCCGTATTTACTATCATCAAAGGCGAGGAGTAGGTAAATTTGGCCAAAGAGACAACGATGACTACCTTAGCAACAGTGTAAAAGGAGACGTGGTCGCACGACGGGTTCATCATCGGCTCTAACAGAAGAAATGTCATATATGCCTACGGGTTATGCTCAAATCTCGACCGATATTGAGCACCAAAGTTTAGATCCGTGCCAGAGATCGATGAGTGTCTGCCTATATATGTTTCAGGAACATCGTAGTAGCCGCTTTTAACAGGCCAGTGAACCTACCGTACAACTATGTAGTAAGACTTTTTGCTTCAGCTTCGGTTTTCGTATTCGCCGCAACGGTGGTCGAAGATGGGCTAGATTTACCAGCTTCGACGAACTCGACGTATAACTCCATTACAATATTTTCGCTTGAGCAATGTGATGATATTACCAACTCGAGATGGACCTCGCCAATCATGTCGAATAACTCATACCTGTATAGGTCAACAGAGGCAAGAAATATGCATTGTAACTTCGAAATTCTTCTCTGGGTCAATCCATTGACTTTTCTCTTGATTCTAATCTGTAGCTCACACAATTTAATCGTAGGATTGAATGCTAATTCTACAAACTTCGCTTCTACAAACACCACCCTGACCTCTATATTACAGATTTGACCATCGTAGTAAATAACAGATTTCACTTGTCGACTCATTTCAATATCAGTCATGAATTGGATTAACAAAAGAAAAAAATAAGTAAAGGAATATCCAAAGAAATATACACAACTCTCGTAAGGCAACTACTCGATATTTGATATTTATTTCATGTGTGTCTAAGTTGTTAAAAATACATCCATTTTATAGGAGGATAATATAGGGAGAAAGGAAATACGTGCTTCAAAATTCGTTCATGAATGTACGCATTCGTTTAATTTTGTATGATGCAAGTGCACTGGAATATTCAAAACGAGTTTAGAAGTCATTTAATTTCAACCCACCACATAACGTGCTCCCCATGTATTTTGCAAAGGTTACTTTAAAGTATGCCAGAATAAAAATATTAGAGAAAGCACGCCTAAAAGTGCCTGACGCATCGTCGGTGATGTGGTATCGCTTTGAGACGCACACATTTTATATATCCTGTCGAGATAGGACCATTATCTTCGGAACCTATCTTGGGAATTCGGGTTCAGAGGTGATTTTACTTTATGCATGGAGAAATACGTAGAGGTCTCAATCGACAATCGTTATGTAGTAATGGACCAGAGTATAACGGGAGAGCCAGTTAACGGTCGTTACGCGATCACGAGCTCAATTTTTTTAGATACCTGAAAATGATGCCCTATAAATACCATATAGAAGTTTTGAGGGCATATTTATACGGAAAAATTCTGTGGCTTTCCGCTATAATTGGTGTAGTTTTTTTCTCTATATTCAGGCAATTAGTACCTTTAACCTTCCTTTTTATTCGAAGGTCGGCACCATTGTGAACGTAAGAGGACTCTCAGGTGGGGAGAGGTTGTTGCAGTGTAGTAAAGGTGATGCTCCTTTCGGGGTGACAACAATTGTCGTTATTAAACAACCCATTAATAACTACAACTAGGGGTGAGCGTTCAATCGAATTGAATCGAACCAAATGAAAAAATTTTGAGTTAATCGAGTTGACGAATCCTATCTTATCATCCTAACTCGATTTGAAATTTTCTTGAATCGAGTCGAGTGAGATAGAATTCGGATAGAATATATTTGTTTAAGTTAAATTAAAAATATATTTTTTTTATCATTGTAATCACTGTCACTCAACGTAATCAAAATTTTCCACCGTAATTAAATTTGTTATTAACTTTCATCCCCGCATAATTTATTTATTAATCTTTTATATATGGGTTAGCTTCTTTACCCTATTAGTTGCTTCATTTAACTTCTGTTTCTTGTCACTATGTATTTTGAAATTAAAAAAATGTATTAAATGTAAAAAAAATGTGATTTTTTAATAAAAGTTATCTTAAAGATAAAATGTGAAATTGATACCAA
>CM025142.1:10336739-10347896 GCA_013467495.1 Gossypium gossypioides
TTTTTGAGAATCAGTTTGACAATGAACACAAAGAAAACGACCCTTTTTGTCCCATGATTGAGATTGTTTATTAGCTCCTCTTCACCAATTTAAAGTCCCATTTTTCTTTGGCTTTTTATTGGGTGTTTTCATCAATTTTCCTTTTCTTTGTATGGTGGGTTATTTCTCGTTTCTAATTTGTTTATTGTTTTCATTATCATTGCATGAGTTTATGTTTCAAATATTGATTCTGAGCATTGAAAATTTTTCGATTATGCTGATTTATTGATGAATTAGAATTGTTAATGTAGAAAGTTCTGCTAAAATTTATAAAATATTGATGTTGTTTGTACAACTAAAACACATATTTAATGGAAAAAGCAGCATGGAAACCCTTTTGCCCGTGTACATTAAATCAAAGAGCAAACTAGGCCTTTTAGTAAAAAAATTTCATCTAAAGTGGTTGACAGAATAACCAGACAATTACATCATGCATAAAATCAATATTTTAGCAAATCATGCTACTCAAGCAACCAATCTCATACCATATAACACAATCATGCATCATAATCTCAATCATGAATTCACAGTCAAACTAGGAACTTTGCTTACACATCAATCATTTAGGCTCAAAATGTAACTAGTTCGGTCACTTACAAAACTAGTTATTTGGCTATTAGGTAATTCCAATCAGCAAGCTAAATCATCAAATATAACGTGATAATCAATAATTTCAAACAATCTTACGAGCTTAGGACCCACACCTTATCTTTCGCTTTTTCACAACACACTAGCGAATCTTCTGATTTTCCTTAATAAGCCTTAAAATGAGCTTAATTCAAAAATAAGTATAAATTCCATCAATTCATATCTTAACCAACCCTTAAACACTCACTTATGGGTTCAAACCAGTCATCAAAATTACTACTCTTTTACGAATCCAAACTAGTTAGATTTCTTACACTATTTTGATGCGAATCGCACGTACGAACATTTTTCGGCTTTACGATTGATTTGGGGCGTTCAGGTTAGCACCTAAGAAATTTACATACTAGAAAATCAGGTAGCCAATATTGATTAAAATCCTTCATTTAATCAATCTATAACCTTAACCCAGTAACTATGTTGAAACAACAAACTAGTTTGCCTTTAATCGCACTTATGCTTCTCGATTTGAGATATCTGAATAACCAATTGATCAAGAATGTTTTTCCCTAATTGATATGTAATTAAAGGCTGATTAGGAGGGTTCAAGAACACAAATTAAGGCTAGAAAAAAATGCTCAAGATTTAAGAAACAAAACAACCCATTTCTTGCACCTAGGCGCACGTACCACCACCCATGGTGGCCAAAATTGGGGCTGATTTAAAGACCCATTAAAATATGGAAAATTATATTTAAAATCATTAAAATTCTCCCAAATTCTATACCTATAAATTTAGGTTTTTAATTGGCAATATTAATTAAGAAATTGAAGAAAGAAGAGATTTTACCTAAGCTAGTTGAGAGAAATGACAATGGCATTTTCTTGGCAATGTTTAGGATGGATCTTGGAGTTCAAGATTTCAGATTTAGGGCTGATTTAGTTGAGGATGAATGGAAGAAAAGTAATGGAGAAGATGATGCTTAATCTTTGTGACAAAAGAAAGAAAATCAATGGTGAATGGTGGTGGTATGGGCAACGGCAACAATGGTGGCAGAAGGGAAAAGGAAAACGAAATAAAAATCAAGAGAGGGAGAGGAGGTTAGGGACAACTAATGTAAGGGAAGAGAGGATTAAAGGCTGATTATTTGTGAAAATTTTGTATTTATACCTAGGTTTACTAGGCTTGGGCGACAAACACACTTAAAAATAAGAGATTTTTACAAAAATTAATTTATTTGCAAGAGAAGGGATTTGAACTTGGGACCTCTAACTAACTTTCATGCTTACACATTTAAAAACTAATCACTTAGCTAAATCCTTATTTTTTTAATATATTTTTACATTCTTATTAACCTAAATTTTGGGATGTTACAACTCTACCCCCTTAAGGAAATTTCATCATCAAAATTACTTGATTCGAAAAGATGAGGATACTGAAGCCGAATTGAGTCCTCCAGCTCCTAAGTAACCTCTTCAATGCCATGATTTCGCCAAAGTACTTTAACTAATGGAATTTGCTTACGCCTTAGCACTTTGATTTCATGATCCAATATCTGAACTAGTTCCTCCTCAAATGTCAAATCCAGTCTAAAATCAATCTCCTCAACTGGTACAACATGCAAGGGAATCGATCGATATCGTCTCAACATCGAGACGTGGAACACATTGTGAATACAATCTAAATCAGGTGGCAACTCGAGTTTGTAAGCCACGGGGCCAATCCCTTTAAGCATTCGATACCGACCAATGAATCTAGGGCTTAACTTTCCCTTTCGACCAAATCTCAAAACTTTATTCCATGGAGAGACTTTAAGGGAAGCCAAATCCCCCATATTAAACTCAATGTCCTTGCGCTTCAAATCTGCATACGACTTCTATCTATCAGAAGCTTCCCTCAACCTATCTTGAATTAACCGAATTTTATCCTTGGTTTCTGTAACAATTTCTGAACCAATCAACTTTCTTTCTCCTATTCCAGTCCAACATAAAGGTAAATGACACTTATGACCATAAAGAGCTTCGTTAGGTTCCATCTTGATACTTGATTATATGTGAACTCCGCCATCGTTAAGTGTTCATCCCAACTAACTTGGAAGTCGATAACGCAACTCCTCAACATATCTTCTAATATCTGAATAACCCTTTTGACAGACCATCGGATTGTAGATGAAAATTCGTACTGAAATCCAACCGAGTACCCAATGTCTCGTGCAACTTCTTCTAGAACTGATACGTGAATCTAGGATGTAACAGTCCGTTTTTAGTGAAATTAGAACAGTGGTTTTGGGACCACAAATCTAAAGTTGAAAATTTTATTTTATTATTATTTTATTTCCTACAGCATGATAGTAGTACTGTATAAAAATTTCGTTAAGAAATTTTACTATTTACATGCTCAATTTGATAAAATGACTAAATCGCGTAAAGTGCAAAAGTTGAGTTCTAGATGCTAAAAGTATTAAATAACTATAGAACCTTAAAATAAGAGTTCTTATATGGTAATTGGACATTGATAGTGGATGAACATGATTTGGCATTATTGAAATTTTGATTAATTTTTAAGGTTATTTTGGTAATTAGTAAATAAAGTTAAAATTTAATAAAACAAAAGACAAAGCTTTCATCTTTTACCTTTCTTCAACCGATTTTCATAAGAAAAAGAAGCCATTGAAAAAGCTAGGTTCGACCAACACAAATCCAATTGCATATCAAGACAGACCTCATACGATTTTAGATCGGGGCAAAAAGAAAGTCTTAAATTAATCACCTCCGTATCTACATATACTCGTCGAGGTAAGTTCGTGTAATTAAATTGTGTATATATGTTTTCAAATGAAATATACTTGTGTTGTAAATTGCTATACGTACCAGTTGCATATCCAATGACATACAACGATTATCGAGCCCCGTATGAACCTTAAGAATTTGTAGGATATAAATGACATGTTATTAGGGTTTACATTATTCGGATGTTGGTCCTGAATGTCCTACCGATGGCTGAGGTCCAGCATGTGTTACGAATACTCCACAACTCGTGTGAGTACCATCGTATAGCTATGTTCCGACCCACAGCTCGTGTGAGCAAGCCTATATTCACAGCTTGTGTGAGCATTCTAATTCACAGCTCGTGTGAGCATACATGTATAGGATTTGACGGATTACAATTATATGATTTAGCACACTATGTGTGAGCTATCCCTGGTATCCAATGGTATTCTAAGTGGTTCAACGAGCATTATTCTAAAACAAAATGGTAAGGGTTCAATACAGACTATTATAGGGACACATATGAATTACATGGAAATGTTATTACATGATATATGGAAAATTGAATTGGATGATACATGTATATGAAACATAATTTATATGTTGTGTTCATCCATGTTTGTTTGGTTTATGTATATGTTTACATGGCTAATTTGCTTGAGGTATATGCATAGGCATTGACAAAATTATGGTTGGAATATGCTATGTTACCTTACCTATTATGTAATGAAACGGTAAGTTAAGTTTTATGTTATACGAACTTACTAAGCTTAAATGTTTACTCTGTGTTATTTTCTGTGTCTTATAGTGCATCGGAGCTCATTCGGGTTGGAAGCTTGTCGGAGCTATATCACACTATCCATCGGCTCTTTTGGTACTTTCAGTTGTTTGGATTTTGGTTATAATGGCATACATAGTTATTTTAGCTAATGTTGGCCTACATGTTTTATTTATTGAAATGACCATTTAGTTTGGCTTGAGTTATGGTATTTTGATGTTCAAATGAACTTATTCTTGGCATATAAATATTAATCTTAATATGGTTGAGCTTGATATGCTTGAATTATGGAAGATGAAATTATAATTTGAATATGCATATTATATATGGCTTGTAACTTGTTGGAAATGTGGTGAATTGGTATCTTATTTTGTATGATTTATATGGTTATTTGATACTAGTGATAGAATGGCATTTTGGTACCAAATGGTTTGTGTTTTGGTAAGTAAATTTTATGGTATGTATTGATACAAATATTGTTGAAAGTTAATTGATTATTTTGGCTAAATTGAGTACATAGCTTTACATGTTTTAATGTTGTCAATTGAGGTGTCTTTGGGCATATTGATTGTATGTGATTATACCATATGTGTATAGCTTGATTATGCATTATTTTGGTACCATGTTATGACTTGTATATATGTGCATTTGTGGTTGTAGGTACATACCAAGAGGGTGAGAAAAATGGCTTGTAAAATGGCCTATTTTCATCCACACGGGTAGAGACAATGGCGTGTGTCTCAGCTGTGTGTGACACACGGCCAAGCGACACGGTCGTGTGTCCCCTGTAGCTTTTAAAGGGTTCCAAGTCAGGCCGTTACACGGCCTGACACATGGGCGTGTGAGATTATTTCGAAGGGTACAAGACCTAGCACACGGGCGTGTCTCTTGGCTGTGTAACCCAAGGTAGTGAGTTACACGGGCACGGACATGGGCTAGAACACAGCCGTGTGTTCTTACTTCGAATGCCCACATGGCCTGGCCACACGGTCGTGTGACCCCTATAGTTTTGAAAATTTTCAATGTTTTCTAAAAATTTAGAGTCTCCGATTTAGTCCCGACTTGTTTCTAATACATATTTAAGGCCTCGAGAGCTCATATAAGGGACAATATGTATGATTTTGACTGGTTTTAATATGATTATTGATATGATTTGAAATGTTTGAAATTTATGTTCATTTGATTTGAAAACTTCAGTAATACTCTAAAACCCTGTTCCAACAACAGATACGGGTTAGGGGTGTTACATGGGATCTCGATCTGAAATAATTAACATTGGCATGCTATGCAATCTCACTATCTCGAAAATATAAAGCTTAGCTAACTTTTATAGAAATAATCGGTGCGTACAAGAACAAAATGGGTGGACTTTTTCAATCTGTCTACCACAACCCAAATCGAATCTTTCTTAATAAGTGTCAAGGACAACCCACTAACAAAGTCCATTGTCACTCTCTCCTACTTCCACTGTGGAATCTGAATCGGTTGAAGTAACCTTGACGAAAATTGGTGCTCAGTTTTAACTTGCTAGCACGTCAAACATTTGGATACAAATTCAGTTACTTCATGCTTAAGACCGGCCACCAATACATTTCCCTCAAGTCACGATACAATTTAGTACTACCAGGATGCATAACATAAGGACTGATATGTGCTTCCTAAAGTATGGAATGTCTCAAATTTCGATCGTTAGGCACACAATACCTCCCTCTAAAGTACAAAATTCCTTCAGAATTAACCCAAAGTCCTCAGTTGATCCATCATCAACTTGTTTAAATCGAGGTGTTAAAGTTTCATCCAAGATACCCCCATTATCAAAGAGACTCAAGCGAGCGAACATAACCCTCAAATCAGACATTGCCTTTCTGCTTAAGGCATCGGCCGCAATATTGGCCTTTCTGGGGTGATACTCGATCGTACAGTCGTAATACTTTAACAACTCTATCCATCTTCGTTTCCTCAAATTAATTTTCTTCTGGGTAAGGAGATATTTGAGACTCTTGTGATCGGTGTAGATAACACACTTCTTACCATACAGGTAATGTCTCCAAATTTTGAGAGCAAACACCACGGCTGCCAACTCCAAATCATGAGTGGGGTAATTACATTAATGTGGCCTAAGCTATCTCGAGGCATAGGCTACCACTTTACCATCTTGCATTAGGACACAACCAAGGCCAACATGTGAAGCATCGCTATAGACAACATACTCCGTATCATATTCCAGTTGAATTAAGATGAGAGCTTTTGTTAACACGGATTTCAAATTTTCAAAACTAATTTGTTGTTCGTCTCCCCATTCAAAAGGAGCATTCTTTCTCAACAGCTTAGTCAATGGTTCTACTATTAAGGAAAAACCCTCAACAAATATTCGATAATACCCAGCAAGACCCCGAAAATTCTAAATTTCTAAGACACTCCTCAGTTGCCTCTAATTTAAGATAGCTTCAACCTTTTTCAGATCTACGCATATACTCTCAGCGGATACCACGTGACCCAAAAACATCACTTCTTTCAACCAAAATTCACACTTACTAAGTTTAGGAAACAATTACTTTTCACAGAGTATCTGTAAGAGCACTCTCAAATGTTCATCATGTTCAGTTTCTGTCTTATAATACACAAGGATGTCATCAATGAAAACCACAATGAATTGATCAAGAAAAGGCTGAAAGACACGATTTATAAGATTCATGAAGGCCACTGGCACATTAGTTAACCCAAAAGGCATGACACAAAACTCGTAATGTACAAAATGAGTCATAAAAGTAGTTCTGGGAATATCAGATTCTTTTGCTTTGAGTTGATAATACCCAGATCTCAAGTTAATTTTGAAAAAGACAGTTGTAACTCTGAACTGATCGAATAGGTCGTCAATCCTTGGTAGAGGATACTTATTCTTGATCATTAACTTATTCAGTTGTCGGTAATCAATACATAACTGTCAGGTACCATATTTCTTTTTCACAAATCCATGGCGAAATACTGGGTCTAATGAAACCCCTATCCAACAGTTCTTACAACTGCACCTTCAACTCCTTATGCTCTTTGGGTGCCATGCGGTAGGAACGATAGACACCGGTGTCATTCCTTGCAACAATTCAATACCAAATTTTACTTCTCGATCTAGAGGTATCCCCGACAGTTCATTGGGAAAAACATTAGGAAATTCCACTTCTCAATTGAAGGATCAACATTGCTAGCATCTTGGACATAAGCCAGAAACACTTCACACCCTTTTCGTACCATCTTTTTCGCTACTATAGTAGAAATCACATTGGATAAATGGAAGCAAAGTAACGGAGAAGATGATGCTCAATCTTTGTGACAAAACAAAAAAAGAAAATCAATGGTGAATAGTGGTGGTAGGGGCGACGACAATAATGGCACGATAAGGGAAAAAGGAAAATAAAATAAAAATCTAGAGAGGGAGAGGAGGTTAGGGACAGCTAAGGTAGGGGAAGAGAGGATTAAAGGCTAGTTATTTGTGAAAATTTTGTATTTATACCTAGGTTTACTAGGCCTAGATGGCAAACACACTTAAAAACAAGTGACTTTTGCAAAAATTAATTTATTTGCAAGAGAATGGATTTGAACTTGGGACCTCCAACTAACTTTCATGCTTACACATTTAACAACTAACCATTTAGCTAACTCCTTATTTTTTTTATATATATTTTTACATTCTCATTAAGCTAAATTTTGGGATGTTACACTAGTATAGTTAACTAGGGTTGCCGCCACATTACTCCTAGTTAGACTAGGAGTTCATTTTTATATTGAAATAAACTTCTACAATTCAACAAGAGTTTCACCTCTTCTCCTTATAAATAGATGCCATCGGTAGGATTGTTAGCTCAAATAATCAAATCAAAATTGCCAAGATGGGGTAAATTGGCTTTTAAAAAATTTTGTGAAAGCTAGAGAGAAAGGATAGAGAAATAAACATAAGAATTTAGAGTGCTTCGACCCCAATTGCCTACTCCACTACCTTAGCTTTCCACTAGTAAGGATTTTCCCAAATTCACTAATTTGATAACCTTTGAGGACAATGTTTAACCTTACAAACTCCCTTAAGGTTTTTACCCTAAATCTTAATATACAAACCCTCTCAAATAGATATAAAGAAGCAAAGAAAGAAATAATCCTTACAAGATTGATGTGTTTACATATTAAGCTCAATTGCAATAAGAAACACTTGAGCAAATAGAATGAAAATAAAGCTCACAAGTGTATGAATGAAAAGTATGGAAATATTTGGCACAAAGGTTGTATTAATTGATATTTAAACTTGACTATTTTCTCTTCTTGTTGGAGGACCTTTAGAAGTTGGTATTTATACCCTCTAATTCATTTTCAACCATTGTGGTTGTTGAGAAAATAAATAAAGCCATTGGGGATGAAAATACCAGATCATTAAATTCACCTGCAATAAAAAGTATCGATACTTTTTCTACGAGTATCGATACTAGTAGCATTTAATGCCAACATTAAGTGACTGTTAAAATTTGTTTCCAACAATACCAAGAATGATTTATCGATACCTGATTAAAGGTATCGATATATTTATAATGGGTATCGATACTTTTTGTCACCTTTTGAAAGATCATAAAAACAGAATGCAAAAGTGGTATCAATATAAAATTTGGCATCGATATAAATCAATAGGTATCGATATAATTTTAAAAGTATCGATATTTATTGTTTTTGTTCAATTTTTTATTCAAGTCAAAAAGCAATTTTGCTATCGATAAAAATTATGGTGGTATCGATACATTTTTGAAAATATCGATACTTTTTGCAAGGAAAAATTTTTCAATTGATTTGAGATTGTTTCAATCAAAGTTAAAGTGTTTAAAGTTGATTTTGAACTTTGTCCAAAATATTCTAAGTGTTCAAAAAATTTTCTAAAATGTTTGGAAGTCTTGAAATAATTTTATGCTTTAAACTTTGTTAATTCTTTGTTCTAAAAACAAATTTTTATTTAAAAATATTTTTGTTTGTTATATCAAAATAATTTATCTTAGTAAATTTGTTTTTGAATTTGTTACTCCCCTTTTTAAATTTCAATTTGAATCAATGACTTGATTTTTATGAAATTTGGAAACAAGGATTTGAAAACAAAATTGGTCACTTTATGTTGACATTAAAGGATTAGTCATAGGAATAATCAACCAAATACCAATAATTTACCATTCTCTTCTCTTCTCCCCTTTTTGTGATATAAAAAATAACCAAATAAAGTTTAAGAGAGAATTTTTGTTAGTTCAATAATAGCAATATAAAAAGATGAAAACATAGAATTAACATTAAGAATAAGCATGAAAATATTCCAAAGTAATGTAGGACAATAGAAAGGTATATTAACAAATTAAAATATGCATGATGCAAGTGTATGAATGATCTAAACTAAGAATCCCTAGGTGGCGAAGGAGGATCCAATAGAGGAAAGCGAGCTACAAGTTGAGTCATTTGCTCCTCCAAAGTCCTTATCCTAGAGCCTAGGCTACCAACATTAGTATTAACCTGTTCAAATGCATTATCTACTCGAGTGCGGAAACCTAAAAATCCTCACTAAAAAAAAATAATGGCACCAAGGATAATGGCAAACATGTCATAAGAGAAAGGCGGAGCAGATTGTTGAGCGGATAAAGAAGCCGGTGGAGGGTCTTGCTCAGTTAGAGGAATGTCATGGTCATCTTTAAGGTCTTTATCATCATCATTTTGAGGGATATAATGGTCATTTTTAAAACCAACTCTATGAAGGGCAGCAAAACTAATAGGTTGGTATTTCTTAACCAAAAGAGAATCGACATGGGTTGGAATATTTAGGAATTTAAAAATTTATGACAAGAGCATGCCAAAAGGCAAAGAGAGCTTACTCTCGAGCTCCTGGCTAACGTGTTTCAAAAATTCACTGAAATTTTCTACAGTTAGACGAATAGGAGTATCCATGAGAAAAGAATTAATAGTAACCACATTCTCACTAGAGTCATTACATTCGAGTCTAGCATTTGAAAAAAATACTCTAACAAGATTAGCATGTGTCAGTGGATGAGTTTTTAAAAGTCGATCCAATGCCAATCGGCTAATATTTCAAGAACCTAAAAATTGATTTTGGCCAAAAAAATTGATATCAAGGATGCGAGAAACATTAACTTTTCGTTTTGAAAAACAATAAGAATCATTGTTATCTCCAAAACAATCATTGAAAGAAATGGGTTGACCACTAGATGAAGATGTAAGACCAAAACGAGGACGTTTCCTAACAAACATTCTAACTAACTAGATGATAACTCTTGAAAAGAGTTATATTTCATGCCTTTAGACCTAGCTAATTGCTTGTACTTAAGTACATTTTGTTGCATTTTAGGACATTTTAGTTAGCACTTTTAACATTGCATTAGGACTTGGACTTTGTTGGAATTAGGTGCTTTTAATCTCTTGTGGTGGAGTTTTTTGTGTGTTCGTATGGTAGGAATAGGTTTTGGAACGAGGAAATAAAGGAGTAAAGTTTTTTCAGGGCAAACTACAAACAGTTTTCTAGCATGGATGCCGTGGCAATGCTAGGAAAACCAAGTTAACATTTTTCGCGCAACAGTCCTAGCTTAAATTTCAACTTGTACCAAATAAATCCCCTTAAAAGTGGAGAAGATAATCATGAGCTGTTTAATCTATCTATAAAAGCCGATGAAGGGGACCTCACAAATGGAAAAAAAAAGTGGGAGAGATCCTTATGCGTGAATAAGGGTTTGGTTGCGTAAAGGAAAGGAAGTCGAAGACAATCCTTATTAGGCATCACAATACGCTATGCTGTCGAAGTGTGGACTGGGCAATTGAAAGTTGTTTCTCAAAGTTCTTCCATTATTTCCATTAGTGTTCCTTCGAAAGATCGAATTGAAATAGTTGAACACAATTTCGGATAATATTTTGGTTTGGAATTTTATTTCCCAGCCCATGAGCTAAATCTCATAGGGTTGGGATTAC
>CM025142.1:10347996-10360140 GCA_013467495.1 Gossypium gossypioides
AATTAAATGAAATGAGCAAGTATTCGATAGACACTTGTAGTCGACTCTAGACATAGAGTCACGATCATATAGAAGGAACCCATGCGAGATATCTAAAAAGCCTATAGACACGAGCAAGGTAACTTGAGGTTTTTCTTTCGTAAGAGGCATGCCATTTTAGAACTCTTCAATACAATAAAGCAAATACGATTTTTCTAATACATTATTGACAATAAGGGTCGATTTTGGGTAATCCCGACCTTCTGAATCACAACCACTCTAACCTTATTCTTTGTTGTAGGAACTTTGCCACAACATATTTAGTTGTTAATTTCTTTGTTTACATTCTATTTGGATAATCAATTTCGTTATTGCCATTACATTTCTACTCTCCCTTTTACCATAAAATTTCCAATTATTCAACAATTCCATCTCTGGCATACATCATCATTAATTTTAATTATCACTGCATACTTACCTTAGTTTACCATAGCATCTTATTCGTCAGTCTTGCCATAACATTAACCATATTACAATAACTTTATCAATTTTGTGCCTCAATTTGATCCTCGTGGGAACAATACTCACTCATCATTTTGTTACTTGAACCGACATGTATACTTGCACAAAATCACACATAATTTTATACTCGACACTAGACTAAAGGTACCCTATTAGCACTTAAAATTTTGGTTGGGGAATTTATTGAACCCGTTGTAGGCAAAAGGTTTAAAGAAAAATTTTAAGATTTTGACTAAATTTAGACAACCTCCTACAAGAAAATACAAGTATAAATTCCAAACCAACCTAAAAACACATTTCTAATCAACAAATTAACAAAAATTCAAAAAATTTCCCAAAGGAAATTTTTTTTTTACCTCGAAATTGCTTTGAAATTGCGAAATTTGAGAGCAAACTTGTAGAATCCTTGCGGAAAATGATAATGTAGGTTGAATTGTGTCAAGATTTTAAAGAAAATACGAAGAAATTGAAGATTTTGAAGAATGGGGTTAAGAGGGTTTTGAAAAGGGGAAAACCCGACGAGTATCGATACTATTTAAATAAGTATCAATAAAATAGAATCAATATCGATACCAAATGTTGAAAATGTTTTTCAAAGTGCAGAAAATTTCCCCAACTTGGGTTTTAAGTTTTAACATGTTCTAAATTAACTTAGAATAACTTAACAACAATTTCTAAAGATTTCATATGCTAGAATATGCCAAATTTGAGTATAATGCATATGAAACATATTGTAAGCCATACAACAAATGAATATTAATCATTTAATAAAGTCTACTTTAGCACAATCAAGGGCAGTCAACATTCATGCAAACTAGACCAAATGTGTGAAAAAATACACTAATCATACAAAAACAATACTCCCCCTAACTAATTGCACATTAGAGCCATTTAAAAAAAATTCATGCTTTTTCAAAAGATTTCTACCCATAAAATATTTTTGAAAAACATCAAGGTGCAAGGATGTACATAAACACAAATTCAAGGTAAGGTAGTAATATCTAACTCTCTCCTAAGTGTCCAAAATATTACTTTAGCTTAAGGTTTTGTAAAAATGTCAGCTAATTGGCTCAAAGTGTCAACAAATTCTAGAATTACATCTCCCTTTTGGACATGATCTTTAATGAAATGATGTCTAATTTCAATATGCTTAGTCCTAGAATGTTGGATGCGATTTTTAGGGAGGTGTAACGACCCGATAGTCAGGGGTGTTAGAAAGTGTATTTTCGAGACTCCGTACCCGTAAATCGGATCTGTAAATATTTATGAGGCTAGCTTAGTAGCTAATTAATTTTTGGATTAGTGAATTTTGTGAAATTAGAAGTTATTAAGGTACAGGGACTAAATCGCGTAAGGGCTAAAAATTAAATTATAAATTGAAATAAATAAAAAGGACTAAAGTAGCAAATTTACCTCTTATTCAAATGGTGGGAGGTGGTCGGTTATGGTTTAATGAAGTTGCATGTGTATATGATATATATTAAAGTATCTTTAATAATAATGATGATAATAATAAATAAAATGAAAACGAATTAAAAGAAATAGAAAGAAAGTGGAAAGAAAGAGATGAGTACATACAAATTAAAAGAAAAGAAAGAAAGAAAAGAAGAAGGTAGACGCACGGCTAGAAAATTTTGGAGTTCAAATCCAAATTGGTTAGTGCAATTTAGTCTATTTTCTTGTAAATTTTATGTTTTTGGAATCTCGATATCTAAGGCTACCTGACCCATGTTGTAATTTTTAGTATTATTCAAGATTTTAGATGTTGACATTGTTGAATAGTTTAAGTATTAGAGATTAAATAGAAAGATTTTTAAGTTAGAAATGATAAAGGACTAAATTGTGGAGTAAATTGTTGATTTTGAGCAATAGGGACTAAATTGTAAAAAATTCAAATTTAAGGGGTCGAATTGGAAAAGAGGGAGCCAAATTTAGCTTAGAGTGAAATTAGTATAAAAATTTGAGTTTAAATGTAGAGGTTAAAATTTGTCTCGATTTAGGGACTAAATTGAAGAATAAGTAAAATATAGTGTGAAAATTGAAAATTAATGTCAAATTGAATTGTGTAATATTAATGTATTTTAATTGTTTTATTCCGTAGCTAATGTCGTACCGAAATCCTCGAGTAAGAAGGGGAAGGACAAAATTGACGTCGAATAGCTCGAAATTCACGGTTTGTGTTTCTATAATTCGAACTAAGTTATAAATTATTGCATTTTGAATTGTTACATATAGTAAGCACTTGAGGTGAGTACTTTTGTACTTTGACATTGAATTGAATTCGTGGTCGATTGAAATGGATTGATTTGGTATATTATGAATTTATTGAAAATATGATGATTGAATTGAATATATGTTTATCTGTGATAATATGTATATATGTGAAATTGAGACATTGGTTGTATTGAAAAGTGAAATGAAACCCTATTAATTGTATCGGGCTGAGTCGAATATAGATGGCATGCCATAGGATAGGAAGAGTTCAGGGATTACTTCGACCTCGAGTCGATGAGGCACTGGGTGCCAATTTGCTTTGGTTTAACCGAGGAGACACTGGGTGTTAATTTATATAGCGCTGGGCCAGTTATTACTCAGATTTATCCAGTGCCAAACTGGTGTATTGGTTGGATCCATGCATCCGTCCATGTCTGAGTCGTGTTAATAGGGGAAAGTAAAATAGTAATTTATGTGATTGATATTGAAATGGCAAAGATGAGAAATAAATATGAGATGAGAAGATATTGAAATGGAAAAGATGAGAAATGATTATGAGATGAAAAATGAAATATGAAATGATGAATTGAGATGTGAAACTTGAATGAATTCAAGTATTGGTCAAAGATATGAATCATGCCATTACATGAGTTGATGTATTCAAATGTTAAATGAATTGCCATTGATATATATTTATATATTTGAACATGTGAAAATCTTATTAGATGTGAATAAGGAATGAGCAAAATTATATTATTGATTTGAAACATACGTGCATAGCTTACTTGTTGCATTTTGCATTTTAATTACTTATATCAAGTTTATATTATTCGGATTATAGAAATACCACTGAGATATACTCAGCGTGCAGTTTTGTTTCCATGCACAGGCTAGGTACCTTTTGACGTAGCACCGACTCAGCATCAAACAACAAATCCCGAGCTCAAGTGTGGTGATATCTTATTTTTGTAATGGCATGTATCTAGGGAGTCTTTTGTTGATATTGTTATTAAGGTGTTGTTATTAAGGTGTTGTTATCTTTGACATAAGTATCCTAGTGAAATGATGGTTAAATGTGTATATGGTTGTGGTTATATTTTGGTATGTTAGCCTAGTTTATATTTTGGTATGTGATAGTTTAAAGTTTGATAGCTTAAATAGCTAAGTGATAGTCCAATTATGGTAAATGTGATATCAATGAAAGTCTTGAATTTTTGATGTGTTATTGATGTATTTGAACTTATAAAATGTGGTACCAATGAGGGTACATTGGTTAGGCATATTAGGTGATGAATTTTGTATATTTTAGGCATGTTTAATCGTGTTTTGAATAAGTTAAATGATTGGTAAATGAGTTGCTTAGTGTCCAAGCAAATAGGAAATGGTAAACTTGAGTTTTAAGGCACTTTTAGGTGCACACGACCGTGTGTCATACACGGGCAACACATACGGGTGTGTGACCCAAGTCAACGAGTTACACGGGTTAAAACATGGTCGTGTGTCTCAAGTTAGTGACTTACACAGGTAATGACACGGTTGTGTGTCCCAACTTTAAGAGTCACACGGCCTGGGTCCCCCATTTTTAGGAATTTGAAAACGATCCAAATCTTCCAAAATTGTTCCGAATTAGTCCCTGCCTGTTTTTAAACTATTTTTAGGATCCTATAGACTCAAAATAAGGGCTATAAGAGTAACTTTTACTCTGAATTAAGATGGATTAGCAAACCTATATTAAGTACATTCTACTAACATCATAAAAGATAAAATAAAAAGATAATCGTAGTCGGAGTATGGACCAATACTCTGATGCTAATAATTAAAATAGTCTTGTATGTATCCGAATTCTGACATTCAAGAAAGGATAAATAGTGATAAGAGTATAGATATTGGAAGACCAAGTTTAGCCTTGCACAGTATGATTTGTTATTCGATTGTATATTAAATTGTTAATGGCCAGCTTATATGTTTAAATATGATTGATCAATTGTTTGAATTGTTAGTAATGCATGTAACCCTAATCTGACGATGAGAGGGGTTAGGGGTGTTATAGAGACAAATAGCATTAGTATTGTCACACTTGATAGAAATGATATCTACATTAATTACATAGTCCATAAGTTGTTTCATCTATAAAACTTAAGTACAACAACTACCGACAAAAATATATTCTGCTTTGGTGGTGGACAATGCAACATTATTTTGTTTATTTGAAAACCATTATATGAGTATGTTGCCTAGGAATTGACAAGTACCGGAGGTGCTCTTCCTATCTAGTTTGCAACCTCCAAAATCTGATTCAAGAATGCATGCAAGCTAAAGGATAAGTCTCTAGGATACCAAAGACCTAAATTAGGAGAATCTCTAAGGTATCTAAATATTCTCTTAAGGGCTTGTAAATGTGATTCCTTAGGATATGATTGATATCTAGCACACAAGTAAATACTAAAATGATATCCGGTTTACTTACGATAAGATAAAAAAAAAAGAATCAAGCATAGACCTATATAATTTTAAATCAACACATTTACCATCTTCATCTTTGTCAAGCGTTGTAGAAAATCTCATGGGTGTAGCTTGTGGTTTGAGATTGTCTATCCCAAACTTCTTAAGCATTTCCATTGTGTACTTAGCTTGGTTGATGAAGATGCCATTTTCCCTTTGCCTAATTTGGAGTCCCAAAAAGAATTTTAGTTCTCCCATCATACTCATCTCAAATTCACCTTGCTTTAACTTAGAAAATTCTTGACAAAGAAGATTATTAGTAGAACAAAAAAATAATATTTATCAACACATATTTGAACTACTAATAAATCATTGTCTTTTCTTTTAATAAAAAATGTTGTGTCAACCTTCCTTTTACTAAAACCTTTTTCAACAAGAAAATTTGATAATCTTTCATACCAAGCTCTAAGAGCTTGTTTCAAACCATATAAAACTTTCGAAATTTTGAAAACATGGTTTGGAAATTTTAGATCTTCAAAACCGGGTGGTTGTTCAACATACACTTCTTCATTTATAAAACTATTTAGAAAAACACTTTTTACATCCATTTGATATCATTTAAAGTCATTAAAGCATGCAAAAGTTAAAAGCATCCTAATGGCTTCCGTTCTAGCTATGGGAGCATATGTTTCATCATAATCTATTCCTTCCGCTTGAGTGTAACCTTCAACAACAAGTCTAGCATTATTCCTCACTATGTTTCCACTCTCATCTAGCTTATTCCTAAAAAACTCACTTAGTACCTATAGTAGATTTTTCACTAGGTCTAACAATTAAGGTCTAAACATTACTTCTCTAAAATTGATTTAACTCTTCGTGCATAGCCAATATCCAATATTCATCATCTAATGCTTCTTTGATATTTTTAGGCTCAATGCATGAAATAAATGCAACATAATTACATGTATTTCTAAGAGAAGATCGAATGGTTACCCTTTTGGATGGATCTCCCAAAATCTTACCATCCTTCACATAGTTGAACTCTCTTGGATGAATGACTTCCCTCTCCTCTATTATAAGCTCTTTTAGAGCATTTTGAGCTTGTTCTTGTATCTTCTCATTTGATGATTGATCAATTTTATTATTATTTTGAAAAGTTTCTACATCAACATCATCATCAATACAAGAGTCCTTTCTAGGAGGACTGTTAGAGTCATCAAAAATAACATGTATAGACTCTTTTACTACTAAAGTTCTTTTGTTAAAAACTCAAAAAGCTTTAGAATTTAAAGAATAACCAAGAAAAATTCTTTTATCACTTTTTGCATCAAATTTACTAAGATTATTTTTACCATTATTTAAAACAAAACACTTGCATCTAAAAAGATGAAAATAGCTAATGATAGGATTTTTATTTTCTTTAAAATAGGTCTAATCATTACTCTATTAACAATATAGCAAGCAGTGTTTGTGGCTTCCGCCCAAAAATATTTTGGTAAAATGCTTTTACAAACCATGGTTCTAGCCATTTCTTCTAAAGTTCTATTTTTCCTCTCAACAACTCCACTTTGTTGAGGGGTTCTACGTGCAGAAATATTATGGCTAATTCCATTTGAGTTGCAAAAAATTTTTAAACCAAGATTTTGAAATTCGGTTCCATGGTCACTTCGAACACTAGTGATAAAATAACTTCTTTTTTTTTCATTTTGATTCATTTTTTAAAATGTGATAAATTCTTCTAAAGCCTCATCTTTAGTACTTAAGAATAGAACCCAAGTAAATCTAAAATAGTCATCAACAAGCACAAAAGCATATTGTTTTCCATCCAAGCTAGTTGTCCTAATAGGACCAAATAAATCTATGTGAATTAGTTGAAAAAATCTACTAGTTGATACATCATTAATAGGTGTAAATGAGACCCTTCTATGTTTACCCTTAAAACATGCATCATAAACTTTATCTAATTCAAATTCAATTTTAGGAAAACCCCTAAGTCATTTTTGGCTAATTTATACAAAATGCTCATGCTAACATGTCCTAGTTTTTTATGCCACAATAAGGAATTATTTTCATTTTTAGCAACAAGACATATGAATGAATCATGCAAGTCATCTAAATGCACCTTATATGTATTTCTTATCCTATGTCCTACAAACATAATCTTATTAGACATAATATCAATTACTTTACATCCATTAGACTCAAAAATGACATTGAGACCTTTATCACGCAATTGACTGATACTTAGTAGATTATTCTTAAGACCATTGACATAGAAAATATTTTCAATAAGAATTGAATAGTTTTTACTAATAGAGTCAATTCCTTCTATTTGTCATTTGGATTTGTCACCAAAAGCAACTTCTCATTCACTTTTTGGCTTTAAATTGATAAAGTGGCTCTTGTCATCGGTCATGTGCTTTGAGCATCCATTATCAAGGTACCATGAGTTTTTACTTGAATTGTCCACCTTGAAGCAATGCTCCTCTTCCTACAAACATAGAATTAAACTTTTATTTTTGGTACCAAATTCTTTTGTGTCCATAAACATTAGTTCCTATAATTTTAGTCTTTTTAGGTATCCATTTTGAAAGGATGTCATTATCTTGAGTAGTTATGAGTCCTTTAGGGGCCCATACACTTTTAATAATTTTTCCTTTGTAAAAAATTAGGGGACCTCTATGTTTATAGAAATTAAAGCTAGTTTTAACAAAGTTTTGTTTTAAGCTTTCTCCTCTTAGAAATCTTTTTAGTAAAACTTTGTTAGAGTGAGATTTTTCACTCTTAAGCAACTCAAGTTGCTTTTGATGATCATCATGAGCATTAGAAAGTAAATTTTGCGAGTCACAATTTTTTTTCTCAAAATTATTTATAATAGCTTGCATATCATTTATTTTACTTTCAAGTTCATGCTTGACTTTGGAGAATGAATTATTTTCATCTTATAGTTTTGAAATAATTTTACTATATTTTGAAACCATTAATTCAAACACCAAGCCTAGTTCATCATAAGCATCTTATAACTCATCAAAATAATAGAAAATTGAAATAGATGAGTTAGAAGTTACTTTAGGATTATCAATGGCCATAAGGCAAAGGTTGGCTACTTCTTGATCTTCATTGTCGGATGAATCTTCATCACTCCAAGTAGTAACATGAGCCTTAAGCTTTTGTTTGCTTGAACCCGTTTTCTTCCATTAAAGATAATCGAACTTGATGTGTCCCTACTTCTTGCATTTATAGCATATGATAGGGTCTTTCTCCTTAGTAGATTCAAGCTTGAGTCCTTCCTTCTTTTGGAATTTTCTCCCTCTATTGGACCTCATAAACTTCTTGAATCTTCTAGCAAACATGGTAATCTCTTTGTCTTCATCCACCTCTTCACTTGATTTACTTTATTTATTCGTGGTGGATTTGATAGCAACACCAACCTTCTTCTTCTCAATTTTGGCTTCTTCAACCCCTTCATTGAATCTCATCTCATGTGTAAGCAAAGAACCGATGAGCTCATCCAAGGTCAACATTTCTAAATTCTTTACTTCTTCTATGGCAGTCACCTTGGCTTCCCATGATTTCGGCAAGCTTCGAAGCATCTTCCTCACAACTTTTTCATTGGGATAGGTCTTCCCATAAGACTTTAGCCCATTGATGATAATGGTGAATCTATCGGAACTGCTTTGATGTCTTCCTTGAGCTTCATCTTAAAGGTCTAGTAATTGAGAGTGAGGATTCCCACATTTGATTTCTTTACTTGGTTAGTTCCCTCATGAGTTACCTCAAGTTTATCTCATATCTCCTTGACATTCGAACATGACGATACTCTACTATACTCATCCGGACCAAGTGCACAAAAGAAAGTGTGCATGACATTGGCAGTAAGTTGAATACTCCTTCTATCTTCTTCGTTCCATTCTTTCTTACTCTTTGGAACAAAGAGCTTTTCTTCTTGCTTAAGTGGAATTGAAGGGTCATCCATAATAATGTCCCAAATCGCAAGATCATTTGCTTGGATGAATAGTATCATCCTTGTCTTCCAATAAGAATAATTAGCACCATTGAAATGAGGAGACTTGGAGACAAATTGAGACTCACCAAGAAAAAATTGAGCCGGAAGTAAACGTCATTGTAGGAATTGAGTTGATGAACGTCGAGTTTCCTCAAGGATCTTCTCTTTGGTTGTTAAACCGTCTAAAAGAGACTAGCTTTAATACCAATTATTAGCTCAGATAATCAAATCAAAATTTCCAAGAGGGGGTGAATTGGCTTTTAAAAAAATTTTGTGAAAGCTAGAAAGAAATGATAGAGAAATAAACACAAGAATTTAGAGTGGTTCAACCCTAATTACTTACTCCACTACCTTAGCTTTCCACTATTAAGGATTTTCTCAAATTTACTAATTTGACAATCTTTGAAGACAAGGTTTAACCTTACAAACTCCTTTAAGGTTTTTACCCCAAACCTTAATATACAAACTCCCTCAAATAGATACAAAGAAACAAACAAAGAAATAATCCTTAAAAGATTGATGTGTTTGCAAAGTAAGCTCAATTACAATGAAAAACACTTGAGCAAATAGAATGGAAATAAAGCTCACAAGTGTATGAAAGAAAAGTACCGAAATATTTGGCACAAAAGTTGTTTTGATTGATCTTTAAGCTTGAATATTTTCTCTTCTTGTTGTAGGACCTTTAGAAGCTGGTATTTATACCCTCTAATTCATTTTTAACCATTGTGGTTGTTGAGAAAATAAATAAAGTCGTTGGGGATGAAAATATCAGATCATTAAACTCACTTGCAACAAAAAGTATCCATACTTTTTTACGAGTATCGATACTAGTAGCATTTAATGTTTGATTCGTTGACCATTAAAATTAGTTTCCAACTATACCAAGAATGATTTATCGATACCTGATAAAATGTATCGATATATTTATAATAAGTATTGATACCTTTTGTCCCTTCTTGAAAGATCATAAAAATAAATTGCAAAAATGGTATCTATATAAATCAGTAGATATCTATATAATTTTAAAAGTATCGATGCTTATTGTTTTTGTTCAATTTTTTATTCAAGTTAGAGAATAGTTTTGGTATCGATAAAAAATGAGGTATCGATAAAAAATATGGTGGTATTGATACATTTTAGAAAATATTGATACTTTTTTTTTTTGTAAAAAACAGTTTTTCAATTGATTTGATATTGTTTCAATGAAGTTCAAGTGTTTCAAGTTGATTTTGAACTTTGTCCAAAATATTCTAAGTGTTCAAAATATTTTCTAAGATGTTTGAAAGTCTTGAAATATTTTTTATACTTTGAACTTTATTAATTCTTTGTTCTAAAAAATTCATTTAAAAATATTTTTGTTTGTTATATCAAAATAATTTATCAAATAAAACTAATTTAACAAGAACTAAATATACAACTTTAAGATATTATTTTTCTTTCCGAAAATAGTGAGAGTTTATTCTCTAAGTATTAATTTTATTTTTCAAAATAACAATTCTACCAGTTTTTATTGAGAGAGAATTTTGCTTTCCCACTAAAAGTAAAAGTAAACAATTTGTTTGATTCAAATTTGTTTGAGCCCACACTCGAAGCAATTTGTGGTATGAGAATAGAAGAGAAGGTAATTCGGTTGAAAGCTAGGAATGACAAGAATTTGTCTACTCGAAAATACTGGTGCGATTTCGATAAAGGGTTTATTGCTATAAATATCACAAACCAACTCGATTTTCAAAATTTTTATTTTTCGCTGTACAAAAAAATCATTTTTAAATTGGATTTTTCCAACAACTAGCATGTTATCCTTACTTTTTTTTTAAGAGAAAACATTTAAACATGAGTTTTTTTTTCTCTTACCAACACAAAAATTCATACAATGGGAAACAAAATGGGAAAATCAATATTTTCTTTTCTTTTTCTACGTAACATGAACTTTATTTTTTTACAAGTATATTATTGTTTTATTTATTTATTTATTTTTACTACACTCTTCTTGCATGAAAACTTCTACAAAAAATTCTTATGTAGGAGGCAAAATGTAAATGATCAATTTTAACTACTAACATATTATCTCTTCCTTGAGATAAAGAACATTATAAAATTGTGCTACCAAACATATCTCTTCCAAAGCAACAACTCTTGTTTAGAATGGTTGTTGCTCAGAAAAATGTTGTTCAATATTAACAATGCCCAAAATAGGGCTTTAGTTAGAACAAATGTCATCTAGTGTAGTTATTATTTTTAGCACAACTCCTGTTGAGAACAAATAGAGTTCAGAAGAGCTCTTATTTAGAACAATTGTATTCTTCCGAAATAGGCATTATTCAAGAATAACTCTTATTTGGAATAACTTTTATATTGAGAACAACTCACGTTTGAAAAAAGTTAAAATAATTATTATTCATGAACAATTCTCATCCAAGAAAAACCATCTTAACCATTAATGTTATTGTAACATAAATTTCTTCTATTATTTCTATCAATTGTCAATTTTGTAACTCCTATTTTTTAGAACATTATAAATAGGAGTCTTTCACAACGGTGAAAGGATTTTTGGCACTTCAGAATTTGAACTCTTAATATTTTCTCAAATTTTTATTTCTTTTTGCTTAACTTTAGTCAGATATCTATTTTTTCACTTTATCAACTATATATCATCCATCGTTACGCTCTATATTACTGAATCTACTTTAATCTTCATTTCTACCTTTTTTCCAGTACATTCCATTCATTTCTTTGCAAAGATTTCTCTTTCTTGGAAAGCTTATCTATAAAAAACCTTACCAGTCAAAATCATGAAAATCAAACCAAGGGTTGAGCAGACCAGATAACCCTCGCCACGTTAACTTTAGTCACATCTACTTAACACCAAGCGGCGCACCTATCTTTCACTACTTGAACAGACCAAACTACGATAGAAGAGAGAATAGAAGCAGATTAGATTTGCGAAAAGAGAAATTAGAACCCCCAAGGATTTTGGAGAG
>CM025142.1:10369654-10381986 GCA_013467495.1 Gossypium gossypioides
CCCTCTCATTGGATAAATGATTTGTGTTGATGTTATTTCCATTCCTATCTTTGCTAGACATCTATCACTACAGCCTACCAAGCAAAATTAAAAATCTCCAAGACCTATCTATCATTTTCCGAAAGGTACTGCCTTACAAAAAGTCATTAAAACATTTTAAACATTCACACAGAAATTGAGCAGTCATTTTTGAATCCAGGCAAAGTGACTTCACCTCTATCTAATTTCTTTTTCCTCAACGTAATGAAACGAGTCAATCCTTTTACATCAAATATGAAGAGTACAATATTAAAAGAGTCAATCCTTTTGCATCCTTTTGCTTCTGACAGAAGAGATTACAAAGAACTTCACAATACCAAGTTACCTACGAATAGATGGCACAACACCTCTCCCAGCTGTTGTGCCACGGCCAGCAGCTTGAGCCTGCAAAAACAAAAAAGAGTGTAGTTAAAAATTGGTAGCACAAAAACTAGTCAAGGACATTACTAATGGGGGTCCATCTTCATTACTGGACTGATGAACTTACTTTGGCTCGCATTGCAACAGCTCTACCTCTGCCAACTCCAAGAGATGAACTCTTGCCCTTCATGAAGTTACACAAGGAAGTTAGAAATCTTCTTACAGAAAACTTAAAACTTACTAGTAAAATGTACCTTGATTTTAGCATCTAGACGTTTGAACATAGGAGCATTCTTCAACATATCTGGTATGACCATAAACCTGTCAAAATATGCCCCTTTTTAATAGCCAAACAATGTTATCTGATCTAAAGAGAGAGCACACCCTACACTACATACAACCCATTAAAAACAAAGGAACAAGGCTATGAGGGAGAGAAAGAGAGAGATAATACCTGACTTTACTGCCTCGAATGAAAACATGCTCAAGCTGTGAAACCTTCCCATCCTGAAAGCCAAGCCAAAGCAATCATCTTAAAATCAGTTATAAATTAATGCAAATGCGAGGAAAGACAAAATGAAGCTAGATCCAAAGGGGATGTGCACATGCTTTTAAAAAAGGATAATGCACTTAAATCACAACGAACTATCTTGGAAGAAAAAAAAAAAAAAAACTGTGAAATTCTGAAGCCCCAAATGCAAGTTTTAATTGTATACAACAAATAGTAAAGAAAAATGTTCCAAGAAAGTCAGAAATTAAGTTACTTCATTAAATCAGCTACCAGACATTTGTGGGATATAATTTCAGGTCTAAATTTTATTGAAATGGATAGAACACACAGACATACACAAACTAATTAGAATGACACAACAACCAATTATCAAAGCTCAAGGACAAAGTAGGAAATAGCAGTGAGTTATTGCTGAGTTATATCTTCAAATTGGAGCTCCATTCACTTCTTCCTTTCTCTCATAGGATTTAACCCATTTATAGGTTTAAGCCCAGAGATCCTATGCCTAAATCTAACATAATATGTTTATAGCATTTTAAGGTTTATCACTAACTGGGAACAAAAACCCTAAACCCTGAATTCAACAGATCCAAAATAAACATAAAGAAATCAAAGTCATTAAGAAACAAGTAAAAGAGAAAAAAAAAAGGACAAGATAAAGTGAGGTACTTTAGCAGTGAAGGTGATGTTCTCTAGCTGGCAATTCCAGTTATCCTCGCACTCAACCATGCTTCCTCTGTAAAGCTCTCCACTCTTGAGCTCCACAGTTACGATGTGACCCGACGCCTCGTGCAGTAGCTTCACCGGTATACCCAAACTCCGACTCATTGTTTCTCCCTCGCCTGCTTTGCTTCCGTACAAGTCGAAGAACCCTAGTGGTTTTTTCACTAATGACTACTCTCCTTTCATTCTATCAACTCTTATCTAACCCAACTCTGGTTTAGATTTTAGCCCAAAATAGGACGGTCTGAGATTAGCCCAATTGTTTTGTTTTCCTGCTTGATGGGCCTTCTTCTATGCCCTTACCCCCATTGAGTTTATACTACTCTGTTTGCTCTTAGCCCAATTTAATTGAAGCAAAAATCAAATGAAACAACAGTATTGAAGACGAACTCTTTCGATCAAGAATTCTGGCTGCCATAATCGGAGAAAACGGCATTAAAATTGGTTAAGGTTTTGAAGAGAAGACGAACATGGATGCTGCCAAGAACAAGTACAGTATAATAGTACCAACGTATAACGAGCGCCTCAACATTGCTCTCATCGTCTATCTCATCTTCAAACATCTCCGGTATGTCCCTAACCATCCCAAATCTCTCCTTTTCTTTCCCTTATTACACGGATCTCTTTCATCGCGATCTTTTGAAATGCTCCACCGAGATCCGATTTCATTTCTCAAATTCGCGCTTTATTTTTCTTGTTATTATCGAGTTATGTTGTGGGTCTTCCATGGTATTAGAATTTTCTGTTGATTAATTTTATGTATTTTTATTATATTGTTCTGTTATTCTTCAGATTATTTGAATTTGATGACGGATATAGAGAAATCTTTCACAGTCTGTTTGGTAGGAAAGAAAATGAGTGAATTTGTAGCATTTTGTTCCTTCCAAATCCAAAACTTTATAACCATAGTGTTAATTTTTTCTTTCCTGGCTAACTTTCCCTTCCTTTCTATCATTATGCTTGAATAATTATAAGCATCTGTTATTTTTGAGATATCTTTGTGTATAAGCTGTTTTAACTTTTCATGTCTGGAGTAGGGATGTAGATTATGAAATAATTGTTGTGGATGATGGGAGCCCAGATGGTACTCAAGAAGTTGTGAAAAAGCTGCAGACACTGTATGGTGAAGATCGAATTGTAAGTTATATACCTCCGAAATTCAATCTATATGCAGTCGGTTTTGCTGATCAATTCCTATGCTTACATCTGTTTCTTTTTCCCTTAATTATGCAGTTATTGAGACCTAGACCTAAGAAGCTTGGATTGGGTAAGTGAAAATTATTCCCTTTCAGGAGTAGTAGCTTGATGCCTTGATCTGCCCTTTGAACCGTTATTGGTTTCAGGAACGGCTTATATACATGGTTTGAAGCATGCCTCTGGAAATTTTGTTGTAATCATGGATGCTGATCTATCACATCATGTTAGTGCTATGCTGTGTTTATATGCCTCTTCTGCCAGTTAAAACTTACAACACTTCAGTGCTTGATTTTTTTCTTCAATCTTGTTTTGCAGCCAAAATACTTGCCAAGCTTCATCAAGTAAGAACTCCTTTTGTTGATCCTTTTTGGGTTCACAGTTATGCCTGATTTACTCAAATCCTTCAACTGTGCTGGTGCATGACATCTTTTAGGAAACAGCTGGAAACTGGTGCCAGCATAGTTACTGGAACACGATATGTCAAAGGCGGTGGTGTGCATGGATGGAATCTGATTCGCAAGCTAACAAGTAGGGGAGCCAATGTTCTTGCTCAGACTCTTTTGTGGCCTGGTGTATCGGACTTAACCGGATCCTTCAGGTACGAGATCTAATCAACAGAAAATGGGCTATTTCAGGCTGTCATAGCTTTTTTTAGATATAACAATTACTTTTTCCTGTCTCTTTTAAAGGCTTTATAAGAAATCAGTGCTTGAAGATGTCATTTCCTCCTGCGTTAGCAAGGGATACGTATTTCAAATGGAGATGATTGTTAGGGCTTCAAGAAAAGGCTATCACATAGAAGAGGTATAATTCATTTCTATGTAAGAGTTGAAACTTCTGTTATCTTCTTCTAATGTCAGTATATTTTACTTTAAAAGCCCAAGACAGGACACAGCCTTGAGTACCATGCCTTTTAGCAATTTCCGCAACTAACTTGAATGCTAATTTGTTTTATTCAATATTTTCTTTTAACTCAATCTCTTCCTATTTATCTGTCGACGGGATTCCATGATGGAGAGAATGTTCTGCCCTGTATTCACCAGATTGTACATAAATTATCTAGATCGGGGTGTTGGTCATATGCTTCACCCTGTTTTGTTTTCGTTGCATCCCCTATTTCATTTTAAACCATTAAGTTGTTCTAAAATCAATAAATCATGCAGCAAAGGCAGCTTATTTAGACCTTGGAAATCTCATTGATTTGAATATTTACTGCCCACAGGTTCCAATAACTTTTGTTGATAGAGTATTTGGAAGTTCAAAGCTTGGGGGATCCGAAATTGTAGAGTATCTAAAAGGCCTTGTGTACCTTTTGATGACTACATAGACCTTGCTACATGTAGTTCATCGCAAGAAGTAACTGGCGATCCAAGACAGAGACTCTGCGGCAAACAACTTTTTCTGCATCTTCTTAGAAGTTACTGGCTTTAGATGGCAATTGTTTCCTTTCTTTTTTTCTTTTTGAGTATTTTGGTTAACAATATTTACTGAGGAATGTTTGATGAAATGAAATGGGGAAAGCTAATCTTTGCACTCTACAGATTTTAGGATGGAAAGTTGAGTTTAAAAACAGAATGTGTGTTTCTGTGATCTTTGGAAAAAAAACTATCCTCGTAAAGAAAATTTAATAACATTTGCATTACTACTTCAAACGTGGAAAAATAATAAATACTAAATTATATAATACAATGAAAGAAAGATTCAATATTAAACATATACTTATATCGCTTTACTTTACTTATAAATTAATGATTAAATCTCTTATTTAAACATTATGTTTTCATTATCTATAACTCTATATATAAAAAAAGGCATGTCTAAAAAATGCAACAAGATTTTATGAGAATGGTCCAATTTCAGTTTTAGTCCTTATAATATGCTCAAATATCAGNNNNTTTTTTGAGATTTCATAAAATGGTCAATTTCAGTTTTAGTCCTGCTCAATTTTCAAATTTAATTTTTATACTTTAATAGAAAAGGATGTCCAAGGCATTCTTTCTATGACACCTGTCCAAATAATAAAATAAAGCGCTTTATTTTTAAATTTTATAAGAATGGTCCGATTTCAGTTTTATTCCCTATAATATGCTTAAATTTTAGATTTAATTTTAGACTCTAATTTTTAACATAATTTGCTACATCAATTCTTATATTGCATAGTTAATCTAGATACTTCATTATAATTACAATGTTGACATATGTGTGTCCAAATATACAACCTTTTTACTTCTTTCTTGAGATCCGTTAGAGTTGTGTGACCCAAATTCCTATGGCAAGATAGGGGATCTACGAGGGCCGAAGGCCCGAATAAGGTGTCCAAATACGTATAGAAATTTACTTCCTCTATTTGATGTTGATTAGAATAATGTATTTTAACTCTACTGTATTATTTCTATTTGATTTTGATTAGAATAAGATTTTAAACTTATAAATAGATGTAATCGTCTCTCCTATTGTAATTATTCGAATTTGACATAGGAAATTTTCCTTCACCTCTGCGATACATTACCATTATTGACGTTCAATTTCAGTGTGTTCTATTTTTTTTTTCTTTTCTTTACGATACATTACCATTATTGACGTTCAATTTCTCTCAAGATCATATAATAATTGACAAATTTAGTTTTGGTTCCTATACCATGCTCAAATTTAAATTTCAATATGTATGTTTAATTTTTGACATAATTTGGTACATCAACTTTAATATGTAATTATTAGCCTAAATACTCTATTACGATCAAATGTTGATGTATAGGTGTCAAAATACATAGAATTCTACCTTTTTTAAATTATATAATAATGGTCAATTTTTATTTTTCAATTTCAATTTCTATATTATATTCATGTTAAATTCAAGTTTATTACATGACTATCGATTAAGTAACATTTTTTAATTTTAATATTTCACATTAACGAATTTAATAGAAAATTTTTAATGATGTTAATTATCGGACCAAAATTTTGAAATTCAAAAAATAAAAAAAATAAATATAATATTTAGAAGCATGGTAAAACTGTAGTGGAAGGCGAAGGAAGGGGTTTATTAACAGGGAAATCGGCGGTAGGTTTCAGCTATCCAGCCTAGGTTTTTTTTAGCAGAGCGAAAGGAGGTTATTACTAAAATAATCTTTTGATTAAATTTTTTGGTTTGGACAAAATTAAATGAGATTGTAGAATAAAACACATTTAAAAATAAAAATAAAAATCTAATCAAATTGGTACGAGTGCAAATTACAGCGTATGCATATATTTTTATGGCTATTTATAGTACCATATTCCCAGAAAACATGAAATGAAAAAAATAAAATAAAACACAGAAGCCTGGCCGGTCCAGTCCACCACTCGCAGAGTCAGCGTTATTGTTCTGATATTATCGGCGATGGGTGGTTCATTTCTTCTCTTCTCTTACCTCCTCTCCGTTTTTGCTTCTTTGCCAAGTTTCACTGTCGTTAAAGCCGATTCTGATCTCACTCGACCTTCTTTAACTCCCATCAACCGGGATCTCTACCATTCCAGGTTTCTTTTCTCTTTCTAGTTATTATTTTTGTTTCCTTTCAATTTCGATACACAATTTAGCTATTCTTTTTTTGGTGCGTGTATAGCGTTCGATTCAGTATCAAAATTATAGTATCGCCAATATTCTGATGATCCCAAATCTTAAACGTGCTCGATGTACACTTTTTTTCTTCTTTACCCTTTCGTGGAATCAATAATTAGAACATTCTATTCTAACTTCTTTTTAACATTTTGGCGGATCATTTGAACGAATCTTTTGAACCCAAATAAGGAATTAAACAGAGTTGTTTGTTATGCGTCAAATACGTTAGCTTGAAATACAGCTGACAATGTGAAATCTAAGTAGATTCGAGTAGAGTGATCTCTATGAAAATGTGTTCTTGATGCTTCAAGTAGGGAGATTTCTGTAACAAAATGTTTTCTTGATGCTTCCTTAGCTTGCTGTAATCAAATTGACTATCCAATCTTCCTTACAAGCTGAGATTTGAAGCTCTCTAATTTAAACCTCCAGATAAGGTAAAATTAAGCTTGCCCAGGTTAGATTTGGAGAATTACATTGTACTCTGCCGTTCTGAGATTAATTCGGCATGGTGGAATGTGCAAGAATGTATTTGAATGTCAGGTTTTGACCTTTCTGCCATACATTTTAAGTTAAGTTGTGTTTTAGAACTCGAGAATCATTAACATGAGAACAAAAGGAGTAACAATCAGAGAATAGGCTGGAGCGAGAAATGAACTAATCTAATCTAAATTGTTGAAGTAGTTTGAAAGATCTAGGTCAGACACCAAACATTTTTTTTCTTCAATCTTTGTTTTAAAAGTGCTGTTGAACTTTGGAGTTAAGAGTTTTTTTTTTTTTAAATATTGTTTCTTGTTTTAATTTACTTTTATACTATTTTGCAGTGATGATTTGATTGAACAAATAAAGTCTTTGGTCCATCGACACCCTGAGAAACTCACTGTAGGTGAACTACATCTTATAGTTGGAAAAAATTTTTGTGTGAGAATTTGATTTTATATTATTCACATCATAAACAGGTAGAAACAATTAAAGCCGGAAACAAAGGGTACACATCGGAGATAACTGTTGTTACTTATTGCCAGAGTAGGAAAGAGACTGATGACAAATCCAAGTTCCGGATCCTTCTTGTAAGTTCCTCTATAAATCATATTTGGTGAATAGTATAGCAAGAACTATGGATGTTTTTGCCTTTCAGTTATTAAATATTATAACAGATTGAATCTACCACTTAAATTTCCATACAATCACTGTATCTGCTAACCTTTTTCTCTTATCTGGTATGTAGTTAATATATGATCTCAGATTGGTAATTGCTGGTGTTCTTGACAGATTATTCATTGTCTTCCAGAGTTTTGGGCAGCATGGACGGGAGCTTATTACATCTGAACTGGCATTGCGGATCTTGTCAATCTTAAGCGAAGAGCAGTTTCTACCCAAAATGGACCGAGCTTCCTTAAATGGTACCCTTGAAAACGTTGTCATAAAGGTAACTTTATTTACTGGCAAGACATTCATTGCTTTTGTTGGGCTTCTGATTAGTGAAGTGGGTTGTTTATGAAATTTTAGTTTACTCGAACTTCAATTATGAGCTTGCTACAGGAGGAAATATGGATAAGATTTTTTCTTTTATTTAAATGAGCATGTGATGCTAGATTGCTTGAGAGATATAATATATGGACCATTTATTACTTGAGTGCTAATGTCCAATAACATGGCAGGTAGTGCCAATGGAGAATCTGAACGGTCGCAAGCTTGTTGAAGCCGGAAATCTTTGTGAAAGGAGAAATGGTAATTCAATTTATCTCTCAACGATATATAATATCTATGATCTTGATAAGAAGTTGAAAGATTTAAATTGGGTTTCTTTGGCAGGGAGAGGAGTTGATCTCAATAGGAACTGGAGTGTAGATTGGGGAAAGAAGGAGAAGGTTCATCATGCTGCCCATTTTCTTCATGCAAATCCTATAACATATAGTTCTTACGACTGTTGTTTCATGTTTAAGTTGTATCTTCTTTTACATGATGAGGTTTTCCATTCTAATATTTTGTTCAATTATAGGACTATGATCCATATGAAGAGAATCCCGGAATTGCTCCTTTTAGTGAGCCTGAAACCCAAATCATGCGGAAACTTGCCATATCATTTGATCCTCACATATGGGTTAATGTACACTCTGGAATGGAGGTGAGTGGTCCTGAATTGCATGTTAATAGTTCTTCCTTTCCAATTACTGATTTTGCCTTAACTATTGTGCAACCCTTAAGCTATTATTTCATATGATTGCAGCATTAAAGTAGCTTTTTTGGACACTGAAATCTCTAGGAAATATTTAAATTCACTGAGACATTTTTTTTTTCACCTAAAATGTTTCGTCAAGAGGAATTAATCCTGTTAGTTTGCAATGTGCATCCATATATCACAAAAACACACAATGTCGTAAATAAAGCTGTAGTATGTGCAATCAAGAGAAAACTTTGGATGTCTTATCCTGTATAATATTGCTTTATGCTTTTTGTCTCGTAAGGATAGGTCAGATGTGTTGCCTATATGCTCCAGCTAAATTCTGTTTTATTGGAGCTAACCATTGCTGTAGGTCATTCCAGACCCACTTCTTGCTTTTGATTTAATTCATGATTTCATGTAGGCACTATTTATGCCATATGACCACAAAAACAGAACCCCAGATGGACTGCCATCACAACGAATGAGATTGTTGCTTGAAGAGCTGAACAACGTCCATTGCCACAAGCGTTGCATGATTGGTTCTGGTGGAGGTTCTGTCGGGTTTGTATTCTTGTACTTGAAGAAATGATGAATAGCGTCATGCTAGTTATATTAAGCATATAGTATCTACTTTAGTCCAAGAATTTGAGGGATAGGATCACTCCCACTAAAGCATTTCACATGGGCAACTAGTCATTTTACAGCTTCATTATCTCTCTCTATTTCTTTATTTCTATATTTATTTTTTAACGTTGTCTTTGGGAGCTATTTTTGCTCAACTTATCCATCCTGTAGAAGTCGTATGTAGTTTCATTTTTTGGGTTACAAGTAGTTTTTAGTTCATGACAATGACATCATTCCTACAATATCTATTTTTGTACTAGAGCACTCTAGTTCAGTGAGTTGCTATATATGAAACCAAAGGGGTTTAATGGAAACCTTTCTGTTCTCTCTCCTAAAAGTTAAAGCAGAATAAAAAAAGGGGACTGTTTGAAAACTGGCTTTTATTGAACTGATCAAGAAACGTTTGTGCCAGATAAAATCGGATTACAGTATTACTTGAATCAGTTTTAGGGTTTATGTTATTATTTTATTATTCAAAATTCTTTGCAAGTGGTGAAATTTGAACTTTGACCTTTTATTTCTATACTGTAGACCATACCTTTAAGCCAAATGCTTGTTTTGTTTTTTTACTATACTTCATACTTTATATCAAAACCATGCACTTAATACCAAAATTTCCAATTGGCCGGCTGGTTGAACCTGTCGTACTGGCAGAATTGCAATCTAAAGCTTCACCTAGTCCAACCTCCTATCTGGTTTCAAAAACATTGTTAAAAGTAAATAAATAAATAAAACTATAATGATAACGATAATAATAACTGTGTTTTGATATATTCACTTGTTTTTCATGCAATCTCATCCCACTAATATATGGATGTTACTTGTTTCAGGTATCTGGCACATGGGACAGCAACAGATTACATGCATGATGTTGTAAGAGTTCCCATGTCATTCACCTTTGAGGTATGTGAATTGCGAACTCTCTTTCCGCAGAATAATTTAAAGCGAATTTATCTCATTAACAGCCACAGCTGCATGTTGGGTGACAGATCTATGGAGATAATACAGCCACATTAAAAGACTGCTTTAAAATGTTCAATCCTGTTGACCATACCACCTTCAAGGTATGTTTAACTTGCCTCTGAAATCGGTTTCTTGCTTTTGTTTTCTCTTTCACTTTGTTTTTCCAAATATATAATCTCAAATATCTAGAATTTTCTAAACTTCATTTGTTTTCCTAGAGTGGAAACTGTAGTTAATTGATGATTAAATTAATTTGTTTATTTGCTGTAACAACTAACGAATATTTTATTTGGATTTACAGAGAGTTCTCAATGACTGGTCTGCAGCTTTTTTCACAATATTTAAGCTGGGACCACATCAGATTGATGTCCATTCCAAGGCTGCTGTATCTAGCATGGACAAATGGGTATCCATCGATGAATACTTTGATGGCTACTTAATGGGACGGAGAAACAGATACGGTAAGAAGATGGAGGTTCTTGAGGTTGGAATGCAGGAAATAAGAACATACTTCCGGCTTTTCTTGTTATCCTCAGTACTGTTATTGTTCATGTTCTGTTCTCGAATTTCTAAAACCGGCAGACAAATTGTTTCGGCCATACCTATTTGAACTTTTTTACATAGAATACGAACTCGGGACAACGGCACGATACATTCTTTTGATAAAGATGTATGTTGTGATTCTGTACACGTTAATTAGAGGCCTTTTTTCTTTTGTATGTTGAGTACATTCTTATTAGGTAATGTAGATAGTATTTTTACCATTTTGGGTGTATCACAAAGCTAAACCTCGCGTGTTTGCTGCAATTGGAACTGGAAAGTCCTTTTGTTTGGTAGTAACTTATTTTCTTTTTCTGATATAGAATCAATCTTTTAAGCACCAAAAATCGGGGGTATGAAAATTTTGCGATTGTGGGAAAACGTAAGGCACAAGCTGAAGCGGTTGCGTGCATTATTATTATTATTTTTTTTTGACAATCCTGACAGCATTTGCAGGCAAATTGACTACCAATTAATACACATATTTACAAATATTTCATTTTTGTGGATTCAGATAATCATAGAATTTTGATATTTTAATCACATTTTGTTACAAACTTAGAACCTGTGTAAATATTAATCTTCAGATGTTCACTAGTTGAATCTATTTTGTAAACTTATCCTATCCTAATTCGAAATTCAAAAATTTGATAAATAATTTAATTAATTTGAATTTTAATAATATCATTTAAATTATATTTTGTTGATGAGAGTGTCTAAAATGATGGAGAATATGAAATATGTGTAGATAATTAATCAGTGAACACACACAATACAGTTCGAACCATCAACCAAAACATAAGTAGTTTTTTCAAAGAAATATGATGCCACTTGACTAAACTCTATGAGTCCTTCAAGTATGCACTCTCTTCATCAAGTGAGACACTTCCACTCCGTAAACCCTCAAGCAAAGTCAAGAGACAAAACTTGAATTCTAAAATATTATCTACGACAGTCTATTCAAAGACTTCTCTTGAAAGAGTGGACCCCCTCCCCATTCAACATATAAAAGAAACATATTCAGATTTTAAAGTTGCGGACTGAAATAAAAATTTTGCAAAAGTTGCACTCGCTACTATATGCAGGCATCCCGAAGTCGGATTGCAACAAATATTATTTCTATAGATAAAACAGCAGAGGTTAAAGTACATTTTGAATGTCGTTTTTTTCTATAGAATGTTTCTTGTTTTGTTATATATAATACACAAGATACAGGCAATCAATCATATTGTTTCTATTTTGAGATGGTGAAAAAAATGTTCAAAAAAAATGCAAAGAGAAGAAGAGAAGGGGGGGAGGTGTCATCATGTCATATGTATAATAGTCCTAACGTATGGTAAATGTTCCTCATTCCAAGCTCCGGAATACAACTCGTGGGGTTCAACCACTCCACTGAGTCACACAAGGATGACCCTGGCCAGCATGGCAGCATGAATTGATGGTTCCTGCAAAACAGTTTGTGAAGGAAAACAATTTACTGGATATAGCAGAAGATTATCATTTTATTTGCTATAAAGTGACATGGGGTTAAAAAGTACCCACTCACTTCTCAACTAAAGAACACTTTATTGTAGGTTCTTTTAAACGAAGTAACTTGTGAGCAGAAAACAAGC
>CM025142.1:10426816-10439789 GCA_013467495.1 Gossypium gossypioides
CTGTTTGACTTTGTAATACTGCCATGTCTTGTTCATCCAAGGTCACCAATGCTTCTATTCCATCACCATTTCTTGTTTCAATCAAAAACACCAAATTCTGAAACACTAATCCATCTATGCCACCAGGACTCACCCACATGGGCTTTCCCCATCCAAAATCAGCTTCATATATACCTACTTTACACATGCTGCTAAATGCAACATAATCGGCTCCTCCATTAGAGTGAACTTCCCCTAACTCTGTGAGACACTTGAGAACCTTTTGGAAACCTCTTTCACCTTGTAATTCTTCAACAAACTCACCACTAGTTTCCATTATGGATTTCCTTAGCAGACCCACCAATGACTGCAATTCTAAGTTAACCTCTGCATGACACTGTGCAGTTGCAATCCATAGAAGATTCCCAATTGAATGTTCAGGCAATGATGTTGCAGTTTTCCCACGCAAATTTACTATATGAGACAAAACAGACGGCCGTCGGGATCCATATCTTATTCTGGAGGCGGTTGTAACACATATCCATATGAAGGCTGATACAGACTCCACACTGGTCGGATTTGGCACCACCGACGAGCTCGAAGCTTTGGCCTTGAGAGTTGCTATGGCTGAAGCATGAAACACAAATCTGCTTGTAACACACTTGCCAAATTTTAGTAAGGAAGGCCATATGGCTAACATTGTATCTCCTGGCAACAAATTATTCTGTGGGAAAAGCAGTGGTGCAATGAAACTAGGCCTTGGAACTTCACCTGAACCTCGAGCAGAAGCCGCCCAGGCCTTGAGAAATGTAGTTGAAGTAGGGCCATCAATGATCTTATGCGAGGTTTGTGTGCCAATGACAATGCCACCGCATTTCAATATGTTTACTTGAATCATAGCAACAGGAATTCCAGCATCCGAAGATACCAATCGGCAAATGTTAGAAGGAAGCAATTTCCGTATCATTAAGATGTCTGGGTTGCTAAGAATTTCTGATAGACAACAACTAACCTTAGCCTCAACCTACTGAACTCCATTGTCGTTGCAATCTATGTAAAGACCATCTTTGATCGTTCCTGCAAATGGATAGAAAATAGTTAAGGTCTCTGATAGAGATTGCTTAAGCCTCTCTAATCTTTCACCGACTATATTCATATGGTTAGAGTCACTATTTATGGGGCTATAAAAGAAGATCATTGGAACGTGAGCTGATGGCATAAGCTGATCCAAAAGTGAAAGTTTATAGGTTCTCAAGTGATATGGTGTTGGGCAAGATGGTTTGATACTTTCTTTAAACATAATTTCAACCACCATGTTCTTTGTGTTTTTTTGCTTCTGGTTTCTCTTACAAGAAAACTTGCTAAGCTTTTTAAAGGTAAGTTTGCGTGGGTTCCGAGGAACAAGAATAAAATTTGACATCATTTTTATCTGTGTTTTTTGCGATCAGTTGTTTAAGATTTTCACTGGTTTGTTTAAAACTATGAAGGATAATGAACAGTGAGGTGCATTCTACAGATAAAACCACATAGCTTGAGACACATCCAACATAGATTTTATCATATTAATCTTGGGCTTAGTGAATTTTCAAATTGGTAAATGGATTTTGATATTTTAATTGGTATATATATTAATATGTACAGTCTCATAATTATTAAAGGATTTAAATTTGGATTCGACCAAAAAATATTTTTAAATCACAACTAATAATTTTATTAATTTGGAATCTAGGCTCAGACATTTTGGGCTCAAGAGGTGGATCATATTGTTAAACAATTACACTGGGCCAAATATTGACTCAAAGGCTGACCACATTGTGGGATTAGTGGAATGCCATACAATCTCGATCCGCTGCGTGCGGGTGTATGTATGTATGTATGTATGTATATATCTATATCTGCAAATCAGCTAATTCCGTGTTCCAAGCAGCGAAGGGAGGAGGTTGAATTGAACGCCGTTAATTGTTTTGTTTTTACTGCTTATGAATCCTACTAATGTATGTTTCAAAATGCTTAAACCCTAAAGGGAAAACCCACTGAAAAAGCTGAATTCTTCATTCAACACTGTAACATTAAAGGAATGAGGATTCCTCTGCGCTCAATCGCAGACACCTTATGTAGATTCAAATCGGGTGAACTTGAACGTGTAAGTCTTTTTATTTTTCTTCTTTCAGTAATCAGATGTTTCTATTTGCCAATATATATTTTTATTCTAAATTATGGAAAGTTTGTTTATTGTTCCAAGTTATTGGTTGACTAATCAAATGCTGTTTCAGGGACGAGGAAATTTTATAAGAAGATTGGAATTATGTAGAAGTGTTGCAACTATTAATGGTCATTAGCCAAACTCTTCCATTATTTTAATTATTATTTAACTGAAGAAATTGATAGCTGCAGCGTAAGCTTTTGTTTGTCTGTGTATGCATATATATCGAATGAAATCTTTAGAGTAAGCTTGTGAACGCAGGTAATGTGTTTTTGGGATATGGAGGAGAGCCATTAACAAAGTCCATTCAAGTGCAAATTGTTGATGCCCTTCGCTTAGGTGAGAGAAGTAGAGCTTCTAGCCTGCTTTTAGACTTTGGTAACGGAAACCAGTCTTTAAAAGCCAATGACTTCGTTTACATTCTTAACTACTGTGCAAGGTCACCGGATCCTTTGGTAAGCTGTTCAACATGGAATTTTAGCTAGCTGCATGCAACTGTGTAAACCTCAATGTGTTTCTCTTCTCTAGATTTAAGCCTAGGACATAGATAATGTGGATATTTATAATATTTGACAAACTGGAAAAGGAAGAAAAGATAGCATCAATGGTTATACTTGGCAGTAACAGTTGTGATTTTTTTCCTGTCCTGTACAGTTCGTTATGGAAACATGGAGATTAATGGAGGAGAAGGAGATTGACTTGAATAATACATGCTATTTGCTTATGGTCCGAGCTCTTTGTAGAGGAGGTTACTTGGAGGAGGTATGCCTTTTATCTACTGGTTTTGTTAGATGTTCTGTTTGTTCAATTATTAAACACTGATCTTCTAAATGTATTACCTCAGTGTATCTTTGGGTGTTGATCCATTTAACTTAACTAGAACAACCTACAACCTTTTCTCTTGTGTAATTGTGAACAATCTTTTGTCATTGCTGCATTGTTGTACTTATAGTTGTTCTGTGTAGTCATTAATGTTATTATTGTCCTGAATCACATTAAAATGTATGTAGATGGATGCTTATGCAGTTCCTCTTCCTCAATTTCCATTATAAGTTTTCTCATTTCTTCTTGTTTTATTTCCATCAGGCATGCAAGTTCGTGAAATTCCTTAGGGAGAATCATGGCACCTATCCTCTTCTTCCCGTATACAACTGTTTCTTAGGAGCTTGTGCAAAGATGAAAAGCATAATCCATGCTAATCAATGTTTAGATTTGATGGAGCTGCAAAGGGTTGGGAAAAATGAAATTACATATTCAGTGCTTCTCAAGGTGTGTAGAAACAGTGTTGATCTTGAATTTTTTTTCTTTTTATTGTAGGTTTATATTACTAGGTTTCCTGTCTTCCCCTTCAGAGCTTGTCTATTATGTAAAATATTGAAATAAGTGGTTAGCTATCTTAAAGTTTGTTTCGTCATTCATCTATTTAAAGTATTGACATCTTATAGACAGATCCATCATATTGGTAATCTTATCTGGTTGCTTCTGCTGTTCCCTTAATCTTTCAGCTTGCAGTTTGGCAGCAAGATCTATCTGCAGCCCGTGAAATTTGGGAGGACTATATCAAACACTACAGTCTAAATATAATTTCTCTTCGAAGGTTTATCTGGTCCTTTACAAGATTGAAAGATTTAAAATCTGCATATGAAACATTGCAACATATGGTGGCTTTAGCCATTAGTGGGAAGCATTTTGTTAGTAGGACTGATGAAGGAAGGTTGTATTCTTCAAGATTAGACATCCCCATACCATCCAAAAGTGAATTAGGATCACAAAATGTTCAATCAGGAGAGAATGAGCAGTCTCTTGCCTTCAAATTTGACACTGATTCCTCCAACATAGAGAGATCGAAGTCAATCAGTGCTACAGTTGACATGCTGAATAACTATAAGAACTTGCCTGTTATGGAAGTTCTGAGGTTGTCCATCAATGATGTACTACACGCTTGTGCACAAGCTCGAGCTTATGGACTAGCAGAGCAATTGATGATGCTTGTAGGACTTTTTCTCTACCACAAACTTATGGTTTTTCTATGCAATAGTAACAATGTCTGATTTGAAGACCATAATTCTAGGATAATGATTCTTTCTGAAATTATCCTGTAGGGAGATAAATTTCATATCTAAAGTAACTTGAGAGATATGTCTATCCTAATAGTTAAAATCTTACTTTATTTTGATCTTTATGTTTTTCTAGATGCAAAATCTTGGATTGCAGCCATCAAGCCATACATATGATGGCTTTGTGAGAGCCATTATTCAAAGAAGAGGATTTGGTGCAGGCATGGAAATGGTAGGTTGTATTTATTTAATTGCATGACTAGTTATGCTTTGGTGATATTTCTTATTGTACCAACAAATTTCCATTTGGCCTCAATTCTGTGCAGTTAAAAGTAATGGAAGAGAGAAATCTGAAGCCTCATGATTCAACCCTTGCAGCTCTTTCGGTACAATGTAGTAAGGCATTAGAACTTGACTTAGCTGAGGCTCTATTGGAGCAAGTTTGTGAATGCCCATATCCATATCCTTTTAATGCTTTTCTTGAAGCTTGTGACAATATGGTAAGTGGAAGTAAAACCAAATTGTTTGTTTTCTCCCTGGCTTGTTCAAATTTTCTCTTCAATTTCATTGATTATGCATCCATGAGTGCATAAGCAAGTTTTTGCTCATGAAACTAGAAAAACAGTAATTATTCCTCCATTCTATTTCCGAGAATGTGGGAATATTGGTGGAGTAAGTTAATTAATCAGTTCTCTTTTTTTTCTTTTCTTTTTTCCCAATCAGTCACTTAATACTAGAACTTGCTTTCAAGGCCTCACCTGTTACTAACATGCTTCAGAAACCTTTACTGAAGGTATGCTCCTGTTGCTCTTGTTTGGAGCAAAATTGTTTATTTGGCTCTGGCTATCCTGCAGCAAATGAGAATAAAAAAGTACATATAGCAACAAGGATGATAAACCTTTAAGTTTTAGATTTAAGAAGCATATTAGTTATTAATGAGATCAACAGCCACTTGATTGTATAAAATTATATATGTATTCAGTAAATGAGGGTATCAGCACAGACAAGGACCAAGGAACCAAAGCAAACAGTGAATAAGCATAATTTATATCCTTTGGTGCAAATTCATGTTGCATTGATTTTGCAGGATCAGCCAAAGAGAGCTCTTCGGATATTGGCTAAAATGAGACAACTAGAGCTTCAGCCAGATATCAGGACCTATGAGCTATTATTTTCAATGTTTGGTAATGTGAATGCTCCTTATGAAGAGGGGAACAGATTGTCACATGTTGACTCAAGAAAACGAATAAATGCTATAGAAATGGATATGGCTAAAAATGGTGTTCAACATAGTCATTTATCAATGAAGAACTTGGTAAACTTCCTGCCGATGTATTTTCTGTTTTATATGGACTATGACCAATCTTATGTATGAGTTACTTGCCTGGAAAATTTTCAGCTAAAAGCACTTGGAGCTGAGGGGATGACAATAGAGCTGCTTCAGTACTTACATGTTGCTGAGAACCTTTTCTGCCATACTAATACTAAGTTGGGAGCACCCATCTATAATGTAGTTCTGCATTCACTTGTTGAGGCTAACGAAGTGAGTGCTTCTAACAATGTAGTTTTACTGTTTGAATTTTGGCAGTTGTGTTTTATATATAATATTTGCATAAAATTATATTTTCCCTCCATGTGCAGAGTCACATGGCGATACAAATATTTAAAAAAATGACATCATCTGGTTTCCAACCAAATGCTGCAACATACAATATAATGGTTGATTGTTGTAGCTATATAAAATGTTTCAAATCTGGTTGTGCTCTAGTTTCCATGATGGTGCGTCATGGGTTTTATCCGGAAACAAGGACATACACGGCACTAATGAAGGTATTCTTGTTTTATCTTATCCCATCTATCAAATTAATTATGTGGCAATATTGCCACCATTGTATGCACATCGAAGAGAAATGGATAAGAATTTATTCTGGATGCCCAAAATATCTCTAATTCATTTGCATGCTGTTATCCTGAACTTATCTCCCAAACTTGTTTTATTAATTTTTAAGTATCCAAAGCTTTAAGAAAACTTGGGATTTGAAAAAGTTATAATCCTTATACATACTGGAAAATATTCTTCCGTAAGTACAAAAATAGAGAACTTGGCATCATTATGCTATGGTGCATTTCATATTACGCTTTAAGTTAAATATTCAGATCCCTATCCTTAAAATGTAATTTTGATCTTTTAGTCTTCACTAATAAACTTCTCTTAGCTGTCCTGCATATTGTAACCATGGTACGTATGAAATGGATTTGCTTAGAATGTGCATCCATCTAAAGCAAAAGATTTTATTTGCACCTGTAGGTCCCGTACTGTGAATGCCTCTTTGTGAGTAACAGAGGGAAGCATTTAGTTTGTACTTATTATACAGGTGGTAAATTCATTTTCTGACACTTGAGTTCATTTTATGAAGATATTGCTGGAATATGAAAATTTTGATGAAGCATTAAGTCTTATGGATCAGGCAAGTTTAGAAGGTCATCAATTGGATGTATTAATGTATAATACCATCCTTAAAAAAGCAAGTGAAAAGGTATCTTTCCACTCTCTCTCTCCTTCACTTGGGCCATATGGCCTTACTTCTTCTGCAAATGCATGCTATTGGAAAAAGTAACCTACATAAAGTTTTGCAACTGAATTTACTGTTCTCTCCATTTTCTGCCTATGCATGTCTCTTTCATCATCTGAACTGATTGAGAGAAAGGGATTCTACATCCTTTTCTTGAGGATGCCTTAGTAAGCATCTGCATGTCTGAGCAATCTGCTGTCGTTAGATAGGGTTTTATCTTGGGTATTCCTGTCGGATTTTACTGGTTCTGTCCCACTAGATGCTATTCATAAATACATTTTATGGGTGAGAATACTCAAAATGTGAGTTTTTGTGTCATCAAAGGTACTCCAACTCATAGTTGGCTTGCTGGCTTCTGTAGGATGTCCTGACACATTCTAATACTAACACCGTGAAAATTGTTTATGTTATAGTGCAAGAATTCATTCTCTTATCTGATATTGCCTACTGCATCTCTAAGGTGTCAGAAAAATCCCTTACTAGAGGAATTTGCATGTTTTTTCTGTAAAGAATTAAGAACATGCCATTATTGCTGTAAGACTGTTGAAAGTGTACTGTACCTAGGATTCCTTTGCTAAAGTTTCTATTTCTTTCTTTATTTGTAACAATATTGTGTGCAGAGAATAAGGTTGACAAATGTAGTTACTGGACATTATTAGTCTGGTGATGTGCTTCTGCTGCTTATAAGTTCTTGATACTGATTCTGGATTTTCATGGATGAATGTCAGGTAAGGATTGACATAATTGAATTTATTATTGAGCGGATGCACCAAGACAAAGTCCAGCCTGACCCTGTAACCTGCAATTATGTATTCTCTGCATATGTTGATGGTGGTTTTCATAACACTGCCATGGAAGCATTGCAGGTTTTGAGTATGTGGATGATCTCGTATGAAGACATGACACTGGAAGAAAAGAAGATAGAATTTGAGAAAGATTTTGTGAGTTCTGAGGACTTACAAGCTGAGTCAAAGATACTCCAAGTCTTTAAGGATTATGATGAGCATCTAGCTGCGGCTCTTTTGAACTTACGATGGTGTGCTATTCTTGGGTTTCCAGTTTCTTGGTCACCGAATCAAAGTCAATGGACTACAAGATTGTCAACTAATTATGATTCAACTAGAATTGTTTTATAGGCGTTTCCAGCTAAAATACCCTAGAGCTTATGAAATGAGCTTATGCAGATTTCCTTGAATGGTTTGTGACAGTTTTGCAGAGTATAAAATGGTGCTCCTGCTTGGTAGAACATGTAAACAGCCGTAATGAGAAGGGCGCCGTCAACATCCAACCGGATTTCAAATATGGTTGCGTCAAATACGAGATGATAAGCATGATTCTTCACAACTTTGCAGGCTGCAGCCATGATTTGGGGGGCAGACTGCGAGTCCTTAGAATGATTTGGAACAGGGGAACATCGTGCAAGGTAAATTGCACGCGGACCATAAAAACCATTCCAGGGTTTTATCTAACGTTCCCAATGATAGCTATGGGATAAAGAAAAATTAAAGATTTGACTTAAATAGAAACCGTGGTGATTAGCATCCAAACAGAGATGTCGATAAGGAAATTGATATTGACTTGTAATAGATGAGCATTTAAATTTTTTCCATGTTGGACGAAAACCAAATTCAGTTGTATTTAAAGGTTAGAGTTACTGTTGAAAAGACTTGTTTCATAATAAGTTTTAAAGCTACAATAGAAGCCAAAAATGTAAGGCATGCGCAAAATTTCCACGTTTTCTACAGCAGTAAATCACTCTGAATGAACCCTCTGCTTCTCCACATAAATAATAGCAGGTTAATGTGATCCAAATTTGCTATCGAGTATATTTGCAGTTGCCCACCAGCACCTAAATATTTTCACCTGGAGGCAACTCGGCAAGTTTTGGAGGAGTGCCAAGTACCCTTTCCATGTCAAATCGAACTTCAATGTTCCGAAGGCTGTATCCAACCACCATGAGCCAATAAAGAAGCTTGGCTAGTTCCGGTGCACTCGTCTCAGTTACACTTGTCTGTAATACAAAACATGGTAAAGTTAAAAGGATGTCTCTTTCAAATATTAACTGAAATTGTAGTATGCAAGGATTACACATTTTTTCACAAGGTGCATGTATCTCCCGAATCAAAAGGTGGGACTCGGATTCTCATTCTCCAAAACAAAGAGCAAGAAGATGAATGGTAACTGGTTTCCTCGTATGAATGAAAATTTAAACCATAATGCCAAGACTATTTAAAGTAATATAATGGTAACCTTCATTTGGTCAGGATCCGAAACAGCTAAAAGACGCTTGATGAACGTATTCATTGCAAACACGACATCCTCCCCGGCACTACTTGTCAACTCCTACAGAGCACGCAACTAGAGTTAAAAATATGTAGATAAATCTGATGTAATGCAACAAGTATTCATCAAGTTCTAGCCATAATCAGGATGCAAACGAACTATAGAATCAACTGTTAACTAAAACCAAAGCAATCAAATTATAAATAGCTTTATTTACCTTCAAATTTTGTGGCTCAAGAGACTTGAGATATTCTAACAGTTCATTTGGACCATTTGCAGAATTTCTACCAACTTGACGATTTAGTTCCTCAATCTCTGCTTCAAGTAATTCAATGTACTTTTTAGCATCTATTTTCTCCGGGCCAGAAACATTATTCCACCTAATAACTTCACCAGACACATTCTTTTGAGTACCAGGTGCATAATCTGGAACATCCTGTAAAGATAAAACCCTTTAACACCATTGAAAAATATTTGGACAATTAAGAATTAAGAATTTATCGATATAGATGACATTGCCATTAAGCAGTTCAGTCAACATGGTGAAAATTAAATAAAGAGCAGTGTGCAAGAAATTGAAGAAATCAATCAGTAATTGTCACCAAACTTTTAAACAAGAAATACACACAAAAAAAATTACAAGTTTTGCATTGTTCGTCACTTCAGACAAACTATACTTAAGTTACAGTAGAATCAAATTGGACAAATTATCTCTCTGGAGTAAAACACAGCACAGATAACTTGATAGGATTCAACGACTTAAAGAATTAGATATTAATCAAAACACGTATGTTCTGTATAAACACCACTGACCCATGCAGTTATATCACTAAAATGAAATAAATCATGCTATGCCACCTAACTATGTTTTGTTTCTCATATCTATCAATGTGAGATTTCTCCCTGTCAGAACAGGCCATTATTCCAGAACAAACCACCACGGAGATGATGTGATGGGAGAAACGAGAACCAATACTTTTGGGGTATGGATTCAGTGGCAAAGTAATAGCAGCAGCCTCGAGATAACAGCTAGCATCTTGGTTTCTTTCAAGATGCAAAAGAGGAAAAACACATACCTTTTTCTCTTGCACCTCAGGAAGAGCAGCCTGCTCTAAACTTTGTTGCAATTCCAATCGATATTGTGCATTCTTAAACATATATCCAGTCATCATAACACTGTACATAAGTTGTGCAAGATTTTCAGCAACCTAAAGGGAAATCAAAGAAATCCAAATGATTGTCTAAACCAACAATAATAAAGTTCAATAACACTAACAAATATAATCAAAATATCCACAAAGAACATATATTGTGCAATGCATTCTTACATATATCCAGTAACCATAACACCATACATTAGTTGTGCAAGATTTTCAGCAACCTAAAAGTGAAACTGAAGAGATCCCGATGATTGTCTAGACCAACATGCTTATAGTTCAATAACACTGATAAACATAGTCAAAATCAAAACAGAGAACATGTCTTATCACAATATGCTTACAGTGGTGACTGTCACAGCAAAGAATTGCGGGGGCAGTGTTCCAATCATGTTTGTCACCGTTTGCCGCATAGCCTCAACAACCTGGAAAAAAAAGTAAGTCTAATTATGCTCCCAATCCTTGTACTCTTCACACATTTGAAATTTAGACCGCTACTTTTAATTCAAAAGATCTAGTCCCTTTACTATTTTTTATTTAACAACTGAATTCTAATTGATAATATCGTCAAAGAACTTCCATTAAATTGGATTATTTGGTATATTTAAAATAAAAGAATTTGCTCACAAGGCCAATTTAAAACGAGGAAAAGCCATATAAGAAAAAAAAAAAGTATTAGACTTTAGCTGAAGAATCTTACTACCCTTGATTCAGAATTAGAAACCTTGCAACCCCATATATAAAATTGTTATGCTTATTTGGCAATTTTTTAAACTTAAAAGGAAGTCCTTTGAGGGTTTTATCAATTACACTTCAATTATATTAAATCAAAAGAGTAGAGGTACTAAATTCAGGGGATTAAAAGTAGAGGGGCTAAATTTCAAATATGAGAAGAGCGCAAGGTACAAGTACTGAGAGCACAATTACACCAAAAAAAGTAACATTTGAACTTTCAGTTTCATTTCATTTCCAGGGCCTAAGAAATTAGAATCCTTAGCAAAAAGAAAAATCAAACCTGTTGAGGGGCTCGTTTCACGAACAATTCCATGAACTCCGGCTGCACATTTTTCACATACTCCAACAGAATATCTCGCCTGGCCTTAGGCTGCTGATTTTTCTTTATAAAAGAGGAAAGATAAAAAGGGGGACACTTAAAACGACATGCATAAAACAACCATCCAAGAAAAACCCCATAAAAGAGAGAGAGATACCAGAGTGCCATTGGGAGGCTTGGAATCACCGTTGGGCTTAGAGGCATCATCGCTTTTGGAAGAATCATAAGCTTTAATTCTCAAACCCAATCTTGTGTTGCTTTTAATATTAGTTGGGAAGCGAACCGAAGGAAAGGATTGCTTAGACTTATCGTAGGAAGAGAAGACGGTGAAAGAAGATTGCAATACAAAAGAAGAGGGTTTCAGGGTCAAGGAATTCATCTTTAGCGTAGCTCTTCCTCACAGCTTTATTTCTTCTATTCACTTTGGTATTTTGCTTCCAACAAAACAACCAATAAAAATGAAGTTTAATAGTGGTATTTTTATAGTGTAGACATTAGCAGGGGGTATGAAGTAAAGAGGAAGTGAAAGTGGTGAGTATTTTGGCAGTTCCGAAAGATGAGGGTTTGTTGGTTGGTGTGAAATTGGAAATTGCAGCAGGTTTATGTTTCATATCATTCACCAGAAGAGCGTGGACTAGCACCTACAGGATTACCTATAATGGAGCGGGTTCGTCGTTCGGGTTGGGTCTCGGGTTTATTCAGCTATTGAGATCTGTTTTGGTTAAGCACAGGTGTAAACCAAATGAGTAAACATTATCCATAAATAAAAGGCTAAAGTAGAAAAATAGCCACTTTTATTTGCCAAAGATTATTTTTTGTCATTTATATTTGAAATGTTACATTTTAGTCATTTACATTATTATTTTGTTACGAAGTGGTCACTCTATCGTTAAACTCTGTTACCTCCCTAACGATAATCTTACTGGCAGTCTAAATGGGTTATAAATGCCAACTTGGATGTCTAGTTGCTAGATGAAAATAGGTTTTTTAATTTAATAAAGTTAATTTGGACTGCCACGTAGGGCATCCAAGTTGGCATTTAAAACTAATTTGGACTGTCACGTAAGACCGCCATTAGGAAGGTACCGGAGCTTAATGGTAAAGTGACTACTTCGTAACAAAACGATAAAGTAAGTGACTAAAACGTAACATTTCAAACAAAAGTGACTAAAATGTAATTTGAGACAAATAAAAGTGACTATTTTTATAATTTACCCAAAATAAAAAGTATATGACTAAATGAGTGACTCGGGAAAATATAATTTCAAAATTAAATATATTTGAACTTTTTTTTATAGAAAAATAATTAAATCAATTTTTCCGTAACTAAAAAACAAATATTTTAGTAAAACATCATCATTAATATTTAGATTATATTAGGTACTAGCTGCTTTAACCCTTTGTCATCTGTACTATACTTATTTATATTTCTACGCTATGCTTAAAAAAAAGCTCTTAATTGAGTTATTATTACATATAATAAAATTTGAATATAAGATATTAATGATTTTAATTTTATAACGTTTGTAATTAAAGTTCATCTCATTTTTATATGATTTATATATAAAATTTTCACTCATGTTATGGATGTGCCATAATCTAATTTACTATAAATAATATAATTACGTTTAGGGTCATAAGTCAAAAGACACTAATTCAATTAAGTA
>CM025142.1:10450159-10462765 GCA_013467495.1 Gossypium gossypioides
CTATTTGCATGACATATTAATTGTAAACATTATAAAAGGTTCAACTGGGTGAGGATTTTATAAAGAACAAGAGAGGGAGAGAGATGCAGAGGGAATTCTTGAAGTGACTGCTATTGTGAGAACAGAAACTGCAGTTCTTTTAAATTATCCAATTTGTATTGTTTGTGACTCGCATCATTCAGCTCCAATCCCTGATCTGATGCAAATGCTGTATGGATCTGTTTATTGGCTTGCAGAAAAACAATCCTGATAAGCAAAGGAGGCAAGGAAAGTGCCCACTTACCCCAGAGGAAGTTGGTTTGATGCTGAGAGCTCTAGGATATGGCAGTGACGTTCATATCTATGTGGCTTCTGGTGAAGTGTATGGAGGGGAGGAAACTTTGAGACCCTTAAAATCACTCTTCCCGAACTTCTATTCCAAAGATACCATTGCCACAAAGGAAGAATTAGCACCATTTTCCTCATTCTCTTCTCGAATGGCTGCACTTGACTTTATTGTTTGTGATGAGAGTGATGTGTTTGTCACCAACAACAATGGTAACATGGCTAGGATATTAGCTGGACGAAGGTAAACAAGCCTGCTTCCAGTCTCTCTGTTCCATGACTGTAAATGCGGCCAACTTTTCTCATTGTTTGTGTTATTGCAGGAAATATTTTGGACATAAGCCTACTATTCGTCCAAATGCTAAAAAACTATATCGGTTATTCTTGAGCAGAAGCAACATGACATGGGAAGCATTTGCCTCTAGAGTTCGTACATTCCAGAGAGGCTTTATGGGGGAACCAAAGGAGGTTAGGCCAGGAAGGGGTGAGTTTCACGAGAATCCATCCGCTTGTATATGTGAAGATTCAGAAGCCAGGGAAAAGGCAACTGCATATTCAAGAGGCAAGAAAAATGGGAAATTGGATGATTCATCACGAAAAAAAGAGGTTATAGTAAGTGATGATCAGAATGATTATGATGATAACGATGAACCAAGATGGCCAGATCTGGATGATGATGAGAATCAAGTTTGGCCTCAAGAGAAGCTCCATTATAATGGAACAGGTTCGGATTATGATGCAGTCATCTCTGATGAACCTGAGTTGGAAGAGATGCTTTCAGACTGAACAGAATGAGTTCCTTCTTGAAATTCCTCGCCCTCTCTCTTGGCCATCTGAGGCAGTCATAATTTTGTGATGATAATGCAAACCCTGTCTATTAAAACCCCAGGTTATCAATGGTTGCGTGTGGGTGTGTGTGTTTACTTGAGTTTTAGATTTGAGGAGCATTCAACTGATAATGAGGCATGCAATAGACAGCAGGTCAAAAGATGGAACTTTCTCCCCTTTAGGTGATGTTTCATAGCATAACAAAGGGTCCTCAATCCAAATGCCATGGCATGGGAAAAGAAAAATGTTGAAATACAGCTGTGGTTGTTACTGATACTGGTTTGGTTTTTCATTTTTAGGATTACCTTTTCTTAATCTTTACTGAGACCATACATTTCGGATTTGAGAAAAAGCTTATGTAAATTTTGACATAGTTGTATCCAATACAAAAGCAAAAGTGATAGGCGGCGGATGTATGTAATTTTCAATCCTTAAATTTTAATTACTCCAGGAACCCATATGTTAAAAGCTTGGGCCTTGGAGCTTTCCATCATACGCACTCTAATCAAATCCTCATGTAGATGAATTTGACTACAGTAAATCCCCACCCACAACCATCTCTCCACTACTCTCAATCTTTCTCCTTCTTCCTTACCATTTAACAATAATGTAAAGCAAATAACAACCGTTATATGGCTAATTATCAAATTTACCGAATACGAGTGGTTGTCAAAACTTCCAAACATTTTACATAAAAGATAACCTCTCCACTTGTTCAAAACTCTACCTTCCATGATAAATGTTGATCATGAAGCAATAAATGGTAATAAAAACACTTCAAGTATCTCTTGCCATTGACATAAGTTCAGAATATCCAGCTAAGAATATAAAATAGAATTGTAGTCCTCAAAATAAAATATCAGATTCATGACATTACAATAATTGAACTAAAAAATAAAATAAAACGTTAACACAAAATTTAACTTAAATCAAATGAGATATCCAATAAGCCATTCAAATAAATCGATATAATATACTAAAGAAATAAAAAAAAACAACACTTTAAAATTTCCATCTTGTATGAAGCTCTTGCATTTTCATACTTCTTATCGATCTTTTTCAATTCATCAAAAATACTTTTTATTTTTATTTCAAAATCATTAGTACTTTTTCAAACAAAATCTTATAAATTTTAACTCGAAGAGTGGATCAAGTATAATCCCCAAAGTCAAAACTAGACGATATTTATCTTGATATTTGTCCAAATCATTGCCAGAGTCATATTTTGCAAAAAGCTATCTAGGCTTTTAATTTCTTTCATAAGATTCGACTTAATTTGATACACATGTCAAAATACAATTTGGTAGTGGGATAATTTGCTCTTGAAAATAAAATAGCAATCTTATAAAAGGGTTTCAAGAACTTAAAAATTTGTTTCAACCTATCGAACTCTTCTCTTGTTGGGAGATCTTCAAGCTTATTATATGCATCATCCATTGCCAAGTATGCATAAGCATTATAATGATAAAGAAATTGTGGAGTGTATTTTGCATTTTCGGATAAATAAGAGTCAAAATAGAGGTGACATCGCGATGTGAAATCACGCGACGTTGCAATGATGCGAAGACGAAACAGAACCAAAGCAGGGATGATGTCACGATAAGGAAGCCTACGACGTTGCCACGACGCGATGATTTCCCAAATTAAAACAATTGCGTATTAGACTTTCATCAGAGTTATTTTTCCCAATCCAACTTTGATTATACCAGAGATATTTTAGTATGATTAGACCTCTAATCTTAGCCTATAAAAAAGGTGTAACACCTCTTAGCTGCCGGGATGACATGGTGTATACTAACCAACCAATCAAGCCGTCTAACGGACTGGGGCATTATTGATAGACTCAGGTTCTTTGGCACTACTTAAATCCTTGAGAAAACAATTATGAAGATTTCCCCTTTTAATAACAAACCATTTTTCTTCTCTCTAAATCGGTATTGCATATTTAAAGTAGAAAACAATAGGGGGTCATAAAAGTCAGCCAATTAATCATCCACTGCCATCATTGGTGATTACGTGTAAAAGAGATTATAATCTGCAATTCAAGAAAGGTTAGCGTACACTTCAATGATAAGGGTAAATTCTCTTTTTAAAAATGGAACAATACAGACTATAAAGTTAAATATAAAAGTTGATTACAAAACAGATTTATGCGCCACCCGACATTGTAGCCATGCATGATACAAAAATTAACAAGTGGCTCACTTGCAGGCACAACTCTAATACACTCCCTTTCTACAGATCTTCTTCTACTAACCAATTGCATGAGAAAAAAAAGGTAATAGAGTAAGTTCAATTGAACTTAGTGAGCTCCAAATAGACACATAATGTTGATCAAGTTACCGATAATCGACCTAAAAATAAAGGCATTTTCAAAACTCAGTCTTATAGACATATTATGCCAAGTTACCTGTACAATTTTCTGATAACAACACTTCGTCAAAACAACGCACACAATATCCTTGGTAGACACATGTCACCAACTTATACATACTTCTTTCAATAACGTATGTTACCTATAACCCAACCTTGTGCCAGCCTTAGACCCATTTTTAGAATCCAGAATTGCATATCAGACATAACCATATTTGTTTTCATATTCCTTGTTAAATTGAACATGTTTTCTCCCACAAGGTCAGGCTGTGACCTACCAGTCCGGTTTGCAATAAAGCTGCCTTACCGAAGGCATCACAAATAAAACTTCTTTCCATATTTTCACATATCACAAACAATCTGGCAATAGGCTCACACACAATGTGGTATTTTTACCTCGATCATAGCCATGCTTACACACACAACACGGACTTATTACACATACATCAATACATACTGCCTCGAACCATCTTCAGTAGAGACAACTTACTTTACACAACCATATATCATAAAATTTTCATAATTCAAATGAAGTAAGAAGGAACTCACCAAAGACTTTAGGACAAAATTTACATCACTGGTCATTTGCCTCTATTGCTCGGATCTTCACTAGCTTCTTGAGCTAAATAAGAAACAATCATAATTATCAAACTATTTATCTATTAAAATTAGATCATACATGCCCTAATGCAAAGACGTAAATTCCCTCGACATCAACCTTAGAGTTTTTCAGAAATTACCAGGCAACTGGTATTTATCAATAATGTTTTGACAAGCTTCTAGAAACCCTCTTCTCCTCATCTAAAAAAGATAACTAAAAAAATTCTAAGAGATGTAGAGGAGAACATAGAAAGGAACAAAGGTGAAACATGCTGACTACATACATCCTTTTATAGCACAGACAACGAAAAATAAGATTAGTGGAAAGGTCAGAAATCCCACTATCGCCTTGGAAATCTGAGACTAAGCTTGCCTAACAAGATTTGAAATCTAATCTTTTACCAAACACAACTACTACCATTAACTAGAGTGGTAAAACATTGCTTGTACACTTAAGCAACCAACTAAACATGTCATTTAGTTACCTAAACATATCAAACTGTCATCTACAATATCTAGTTCAATTCTAACTAGGTTTCAACTAGACTCTACTGATACTCATCGGGTTATCATTTCCACGTAAAATAATTCTATCGCTCCACAAACTAGCAAGTTCGCCTAGAACATTTGGGGTTGGCGGATTGTCTCATAAATGAGTTCGCCAAACAGCAAATTCCAGCAAGGCGTCCCCCAAAAGGGCGTACTGTTAAATTCACGCAACACACCAACCAAACACTTCAATTGATAATTCGCTCTTTTTCTACCCTAACTTACTCAATTATATGCCAATAACATATCGGTATGATCTACGTTAGGCGAGCTGTTACAAAAAGCCTTTAGTAACCCTAGAATGTGAATAACATTGAATAACATTAAGAGAAAGTTTTTGAGAGCTTTAAGAGAATTTTGTGTTTTAGCCAAATAGCTTTGTTTTCGGGGTTTAAAGTTTTATTTTTTATTATCTCCATCTTATACTCTCGATTGTTTTCTCATTATTGAAGTCTACTTTACCCGTGGTTTTTTATCCTCTTGATTCGAGGAGTTTTTCCACTTAAATTTGTGTGCTTAATTTTCTCTATTCGTTATTGTTCATCGTTTAATTTGGTTCTATCCCCAAGAAACTGGTATCAGAGCTTGATTAAGATTTCATAATCAACTTGTTCAGAGATGGAAACAATGATATTTGATATTAAGAAATCTGATGGGATCACAAATTTTAGTTTATGGCAAGTTTGAATGACTACAATTTTGGTTCAGAACAGTCTGAAGAAGGTTGTTGTGGGGAAAATGCCTGCAGATTCAAATTAGCCAGAATAAGATGAGCTTGATGAAAAAGTATTGTCTGTAATTCAGTTGTGCCTCACGGAAAATGTGTTGCAGGAGGTGCTTTTGGAGAAAACGACATCCACCTTATGGAAGAAATTAGAAGCTTTAGCCTCCCTTCAAAACTGTCTGTGGTATCGCGATACTGACCCATGGGTATCATGATACCACTATAATATACCCTCAAAATTCTTAATTCTTCAGCCTAACTCCCATCTACACAAAATAAACCTACAAAATCCTAAACTTAAACATGCAACAAATTTAAAACCTAAACTAAACAAAAGTAAACCGAGTCTCAACTTGAATAAGTTTAATTATTTAAAAAATAAGTTTAAATTTAAAATTGTTCTCTGACGATACGTTATGCCCCCGAAGTAGAGCTTTTATGAAGTCTTCGAGACTTTAACCTTTCTTTTGTTCATCTTCAGGTTGAGCAGGGCCTCATTCAGCAAATGTACATATCGATCCTGCCTTGACTTAGGCCATTTTGATATGTACATTTTGAGCCATTTCTCATTGAAACCAAACACACTCATTTGCACTTTCCAAGGGCTCATCAATTATGGTATCATAAACTCAATTTTTTCTGAGTTCTCTACATCCATTTGAACATGCCCCTGTTGGAGCACTTACTCGATCGGTCTTGTCGTAGGGTTTCTTTTAAAACATTCGAGAAGTGTGGTGTCTCCTCCATACTTACCTCACTGAAGTCTGATATTTCGTCTTTAACGTTCAACTCGTTACTCAATTATCTACCTTTTGTCTCTTGTCAACAATTGATACCCTCAACTCTTGTTGCTTAATGATTCCATAGGGGGCTTCCTCCTCCACTTCAACATTTTTCGGCTTGACACACTTGTCCACTAGAGCTTGCTCCCTAACTCGACATCGGACGACTTCTAACACAAGGTCCAACTGATTCTGTATAGTTTTCAAATTTTCTTGGCACTCGGTCATGCCATCCTCAATGTGCTACCTTGAGTGGTTTGGTAGTGATCTTCTTTAGGCTTTTCCCAATACACACCCCCGTTTTCATAAGAGTACGAGGAATACAGGTTGTACAGGTCGTATGTTAGATGACTACCTTCCCATCTTTGGTTGTCGCTATCCACTAGACATGAATAACTATACGAATCATAAGAAGAATTGTATCCTTGCCTCCCTTAGGGGCCATAATCATCCCAACTAGGCGTTGAAGTACCATTCGCATTAGACACGAATGAACCTTCAAGCCACCTATAATCGTCATTAAACATGACTATCAGTCAATTATCAACAAGACAAAATCAAGAAAACCATAAAAATAAAAATAAAAATAAAGTGATGTATCTGCAAACTTAAATTTCGCTAATTATCTCCCTAACAAACATGCAATAATCGAACAAAAATCACCAAATCTTGTACCGACTCCCCGACAACGGCGCCAACAACTTTGACCACGTGCGTACATACGCATAAAACAAACAATTTTATAAAGCAAATTTAAAGTGCGGTTTTACTGCAAGCGTACATGTCAGTTGTAATATTTGTAATGTTACAATGGAACACTAAAGTATTCCAAGGATCGAACCCAAATGAGTCAACGATTTAGCGATTTTTATTCAAAAGTGCATGCAAGAAAAGAGTCTAGCTAGCTACTCACTAATTGCTATAGTACAACAAACCATTAATTTAAGAGAAATTAAACTACTTGATAACCTAAAACAGAAAATGACTAAATTGTAAATAACGTAAAATATGCAACTACTAAATACGATAATAGGCAATGGTTGGTTAATTTATGTGTTGTTGATTAACCTTCAAATTAGGGATCTAAATCACTCCCACTCCTAAATTGGCTCCATTTTACCTTTTAGTTTCAACTTTACCAACTTAGAAATTAGTCTGATTTATCTCTCGATCTCACCAGTTAACCCGGGACTAAAAAATTGGTGCCCAATAAGATCTCATCTTAGTCTCACTTATCTTGACATTCCCTTAGGGTCGTTAATCCTAAGTTTTGAAGTCTAGTTGATTTAGTCTAGTTTTACGATTTAGTCTCCGAATCCAAAAACTAACCAAATAATATTTCCATCAACCAACCTCATAGGGTTTAGTTACCCATTACCATATTAAAGCTAACAAACATAAAAGAAACAACTATGGAAGCCATTAACATAAACTTGAACAAAAAGATGAAAGCATTTATTTTTACTTGAGAAATATAAAAGCAAGTAAACTAACAACAATGTGAACAACAAAAAGCAATAAAGTTAAGATCATTGGAAAATAAAAAGAAAACAAACTGATGTAACATTAAACTAGAGATTAAAGAGTGATTACAACTACTTTAGAGGTCCTTAACATGTAAATAAAACTAGCTACAACAATAACTAAACTAACTAACTACCTTAACACTAAGAAGAATAAAAAAATGTGCAGGAAAAGTAAACCCTAAGCTATGGAAAAGAAAACTACCCTAAACCTAAACTAAAAGATGAAAGAAACCCTAAAACTAAGGAGCTTTCTAACCTAAACTACAACCTCTTTTTTCCTTAGCCAAGAGTGGCTTTTAATAGCTGATTTTTGCCAAAAAAAAGTTGCACAAAAGTGCCATTGAACGTTGGCTTTTGATTAATGCTTTAGGTGGACAAACTATGCCCCTAATGAAATTTTTTGTCCCCACGATAGGGATATCGCGATACATGAAGTGGGTATCGTGATACTCCTGTAGCTTGGTCCCAAATCTTCTCCATTTCAAGTTTATCGATGGTATTGCGATTCCCTAGGTCTGGTATCGGGATACCACTGCTTGTGGCTTGAATTCCACACCATTTGGACTACCTACATATCCCTATAACACTCAAACACACATTAGGGTCCCCAATGGCACAATGGGCCATTTTGGATCATAAAATAACACAAAATAGAAATCAAATGCACTAAGCATTTATTAAAACCAAAAAATGTAAATTAAGCAAAAACAAAGAAAAAGACCTTGAAAACAAGCTCATTAAGTGCAATGGAAGCCTAATTTGACACGTCAAATTGTGGCAGATCAATGCTCCTAACCAATCACTTGTATTCTTACAAACCCGAGTATAAACAAAACAACATAAAAAAAATTTTAACTCTAAATATTACTAAAAATAACAATGAAAAATAAAAAAAAAATCTTAAAAATTCTGTATCACCCCACACTTTATTTTGCACAATGTCCCTAATGTGCTTAAAATAAAATAAAGAATGAAATTACTCAATTTAGCATGATAGTGCCCGTTCGTGATATTAGGTAATCACGTCCTTCCCGGTTGAGCTCAAAAAATAATATACCATTCAAAGTTTGGAGTTTCTACACAGAAATTAGCTCACAAAAAATATAATTTAGTAAAAATTCTAACCTAAAAGCAAAAAAATCAAAATCATCCAAAAATTAGAAATTATAAGCCCAAAATAAAAAAATAAAATTAAGAATTGTTCAAAATCCTAGATTCGACTCCTAAATCCATGTCCTCTTTGGGATCATTTTCCTTATCTGGATCTTCCTCCTTAAGATCTTTTTTTTTGCTGTCAGTATTGCATTGTCCCGAACTGAGTGGAAATTGTAGTATCTGCAAGTTGTGCCTTTTCGCATAGTTAGCATAGCTTTGTCTGACCTCTTTCGTCCATCGAACTACCCATTCCAAATCCTCTTGGTTTTGTTTACCTTTGAATTCCCTTTTTTGTTTCAAGGACTAAGGACTCTCTCGTTAATTTTTTTTCTATCATTTCGCCTTTTCATTAGGTTGACTTGAACCTCCAAAAAGTGTTTGTATATGGCATCGCTGATAGGATTCTTTGATGGTTTAAGCCAAATGTCGAACTTACCCATAAGCGCCTTTTCCTTTTTGCATAGGGTCATCACAATATGTGGAAAGATCAACCCTACTTTCTTTTCACGAACACAACGAATCATACTTTTGTATATCTATGCCCCGATGCAAATCTTTTCTTTTTGTAACATAGCATAAATCATGATAGCTCAAAAAGTATCAATGTTAGAAATATTCAAATAAGAGTATATCTAAATGCAGAATTGTGACCACATCTTAGCTTCGGGAGACATGCTACTTTGCTTAAAGGAAAGTGGAAGATTTGTACCTGATTGTCGTTTCCATTTGCCTCTCCTGTCGGTTAAACAATTTATTACTTTGTCCATGTCCATATTTTGAAATAGATTGAAATCTCTTATTTGCACATAATCATAACTATAACATAGAACACCGTAGTGCCTGTAAATTTTCGAGGCTGAAACAAATATTTTCTTTACCAAATATCATCGAATTTCGTAAAAGTTAGAAAAAAGAAAGTGCAAATTTCGATACTATGTCACAAAATAGGGTGTGCATGTCGTGACACAACTTCTTTTAATTTCCAGATTTTTGGTTAGAAGTTGCGTGTCGCAACTTAGAGAGCCATGTTTCGCGACACATACTGAAGTTATCAAGAATTTTTCAGTTTTGAAGTTCTGTGTCACAACACAAGGGTTCCTAGGTCGTGTCACGTGTTGGGAAGTTCAAAATCAGTATTTCTAGGTGTGTCAGACTCCTTTGGTCGTGCCTAATCACTTCAAAACACTTCTACAGTCACTTTAGCCTTATTCTAATCCAATTCCAAGCCTAACTAAAGTTAAAAAATCCATAATTACAATTTCAAAAATCCAAAAAACAAAAAAATTAAAATATTTACAAAAATAAAATGTGATGATTAAAATTAAGTGTGACTACCAGACTTGTCCGGTAACCCGTTGCTTCCATCGTCGACTTTTTATTCCTTTCCCGATCACCGAAATCAGTCCATTGGAGGTTTATTAACTTTGGATCTTTCCACTTGTCTCGTTCCCTTGGACCATACTTTTTTAAACACATCACACTCGAAAAATACCTCCAATCAAGGTTGTTAGGAATAACATCAAATAATACAAAACATTATTTCCCTAATTGTTTTCCCAATCCCTCATCTTGGGAATCATAGCCACATCTAAACACCTCTATCTCACCATCAATTTTCACTATTAATTCATTTTTCTTAAGATCGATGGTTGATTTAGAAGTGGTCAAAAATGCCCAACACAATAGTATGGGGATCCCTTAATCTTCTTCAAAGTCAAGTACTACAGAATCAACAGGGACGATAAAATTCCTCACTTTAACCAACATGTCCTCGAGTACACCTTTTGGGTGTACTAAAGACCTGTCAACCAATTATAGTGTTATCGAAGTATTTTTCAATTCCCCTAATTCAAGTTTCTTATAAATAGATAGAGGCATTAAATTAATGTTGACCCCTAAATCACAAAAGGCCTTACTAAAATAAATGTCCCTTTTCTCTATCGGGATTGTAAAACTACCAGGATCTTTTAATTTTGGGGATATCCTCTTAGCAATGATAGCACTACAAGAGGCATTAATGTTAATTTGTTCTCCCTTTTTCATTTTCTTATGCCTAGACATAAGTTCTTTTAAGTACTTGGCATATTTCGGTATTTTATCGATTAATTTCAAAAAGGGTAAATTAACAAAATCCTCACTTATTTGGATAAGAGAATTAACAAAAGGGATTTAAATAAGTTAGGAAAACTTACAAAATCTTCTTCGTACCTTTTCCGTTTGTCCTCAATCCACAATAGGAATGGTATTTCTGTAGTTGTGGAGTTTGATATCACTGGCTCAGCCACCGATTCAATCACTTGTTCGATCGGCTCATCATGCTTATTTTTGTTCATGGGTTTCTCAACAGATTTTTACAAATCCTTACTTATTTTGATAAGAGAATTAATATCATTAAGAGTCTTGCCTGATCACAAGGCGATAGCGTTCACGTGCTACATTCCATTTTTACAAGGATTATTCTCCCTATCGCTGAGAATTCTTGTACCAAATTTCCTTTGCATGTTGCTCATCATTTCCATCATTTGGCTTATTTGATTCTGAATGCTTTCTTTGAAATTTGCCAATATGTTAGGAGTTAAAGTACACTTAAACTGTACTTTTCAGATGTCTATTTTCATTGAATAGATTTCCCCCTTTATCTGATCGAGTTGTTGATGACATACAATATGGTCACTTCCCCTGGATCTATCTTGAGATCTTTGTATGTGTGGAGGTTGGTAATGAGGGTTTGCCTAATTTTGTATTATATTTCCACCTTGATTACCTCCCCACCTTAGGTTCGAGTGATCATTCCAACCGGGCTTGTATATATTCGAATAGGGATTTCCACCCCTATTACCTACGTAATTAACCTTGTCTGATTGATACTCTAAATTTTGTTCGTAATTTGGGGCAGCTCCGTGATAATTTGTTTAGATGCCACTTCCAAACAGTTCAACTTCTCCAAAATTACTTAATAGGCATCCACCTTTTGGGTGGCTTTCTTCGTTGGTGGTTTTGGATTGTAAATGGACCTCTCTTTTGACCATATGTACGGGTTCATAGCCATGTCGTCAATTATTTGACAAGCTCATTCGTATGTGTTCTTCTTCAGGGAACCTCCGGATACGCCATCTAATAAAGATCTCAGATTATTGTCTAAACCGTTGTAGAATATTTGTATCTGGAGCCACTATTGCATTTCATATCGGGGACACTTCCTCAACAGTAACTTAAATCGATCCGAAGCTTCATATAAGTTTTCACCTTTAAATTGCTTGAAGTTGGCGATCTCATGACGAAGTTGAATAGATCTAGTAATTGAGAAAAAATAATATAAAAATTTCCTGCTAATTCGTCCCAAGTGGTTAGGGAACCTGGTTCTAATGAGACTAACCAATCAGTCGCGTTGTCAAATAGAGAAAAGGGAAATAACCGAAGACGAACAATGTCGTCGGTTACCGTGTTGTACTTGAAATGGTTGCACAATTGGAGGAACTGGCTTAAATATTGGTTTGGATATTCCATTATATTCCCTTAGAGCTGCAAAGTGTTTTGGATAATTTGGATCGCTGCCATCTTGATCTCAAAATTATTGGCGTTGATTAACAAAAGTTCGATGCCACCTCGCACGGCATCTAGTGTCGGTAATGCATACTCGCGCAATGTTCTTTGAACCATCAGTAGCTCCCCATGGATTTGTGCTTGTGGTTCAGGTGGATTGTCAAACAGTAGATTTTCCCAAGGTAAATCAACTACCATGGGT
>CM025142.1:10539099-10554424 GCA_013467495.1 Gossypium gossypioides
TTTGATATTTTTTAAAAAATTTTCTTAACAATAATTGTAAAAAAATCTTAAACTAAAAATTAACAGAAAATCTATAAAAATAATTGAAAATTCATAATTTTTTTTTAAATATGAAACTATTTAAATATGTATAAATCTAAAAATTTCTTAAAATTAAAACCAAAAGATTTTTAAACTAACATTTCTTACAAATTTTTATTATATAAAATAACATAAAATTTTCAATTTTGTTGAGTAATATTTTTCTCGTATCATATTAAGGGAAACGCGGGGGTATTTATACATGTTCTTATTGCTACTATTACAGCTCATAATAGGGCCCACTATTTTGTCTCGGTCTTTGGACCGATGGTACTGACTTTCCTTGTCCCTGGTGCTGACATTCCTTGGGCATCCCTTGGCTTATCGAACGCGTGTCTGCGGAGCATGTGGTCTTTTCTGATTCTAGGACTGACTCTTCTAGCGAGCCTCGTACCTACTAGTCAGAGCGGGGATCCCTTGCAGGGCTCGCGATCCCTTTTGCGGACATAGCTCGCGACCTCATTCCTACGAGGCTTACGCGAGCTCTCCTCGCGAGCTTCCCGTGCGAGCTATCTTTGCGAATATCTAGCATTCCAGCGGGGTCCCCAGCGAACTATGCCTGTAGGTGAACATTCTTCTTCTGAGTCAGGTCTATCCGGGTCAGAGATCCAGATCCTATTGGGTCATTTGGACTGGCGGTTCCCAAATCCTAACAATTCAATCCTCACTTAGTCGGTCTAAGGGACGTTATAAAGTGGAGGGCCTTAGGTCTATTTCAAATGCATCTTGCTAGGTACGCCGTGGGCCGTGGTGCATGACAATTGCCTTACCACGTGTGAATCTGGATATTGGGTGCGTAAATCTGACCGTTGAGACATGAACTGTTTCTTCTTGCTCACATCTGGGTCGTTGGTCCTTTTTTAGAGATCCGAACGGTTTAAGAAACCTCTCTTTAAAAGGGGATCTTCGGGGTTTTAGGTTTCTTCATTGTTTGTCATTTTTTGCAAATTCGAATTGGGGTAAATTTCATAAATCTTTTTTGTTTCTTAGTTTCCATTTCTGTTTTCCTTTTACTCGAAACATAGTGAAAATGAGATGAGCCCACAATCAAATCGTCTTGATCCATCCAACTCTAGTATTGTGACTGAGAAGCCTTATGTTTGCATCACCACGCCAGAGGAAATATAACGGGCTCTAGCTATGCGGGGAATCCAACTTCCCCACTTTGCCTATGAATTTTCTATTCTTTTGGGGCCGCACCGGGTGTACGAGGCAACGGAGGATAGCTTCATTCTCCCGTTACATGTCTTAGAGACGGAATTCCACCTCCCACTACATCCCTTTTTATACAATCTCCTCAAAGATTACCGCCTTCCTCCTGGCTAGCTCTTTAGTTTTTCCTGGTAGCTAGCCATGGCGTACTTTCTCGATAGTTGCTAGCGCGACGAAGTGTCGATGCTCTCTATCTTCCAGCACCTGTACTAGTTAAAAGGGACTGATGTGGGGGAATTAGCGAGGTTCTAGTACTTTTCCCCTTATCGAAAGGCATAGAAAATTATACAAAATCAGTTCAAAAATCTTCGCTTGAAAGGAGGGAAGTATATCCAAGTCCGTAGCATACTTGGCGAAGACTTTGGGTTCTCAACCAGGTGGTCCTCCCCTAGTGAAGACATGCGCGCATTCTAGAAGAGTCTTGCCATTGATGAGGCTGTCGTGCAATTTCAGAGGTTACGCATTGGTCGTGTGTTGCCTCTGGAGGCGATTCTATTGTGAGGAATATCTTCAGATTCTACTAGAGGATATTAGCCCAAATGGTTAGAGGGCCGACAATAACCAAGAGGTCACACGGTCAGTTGGTGGGCGACCAGGGAAGAGTACTTGGCCTGACGATTCCCTTGATTAGCTGGGCATGATATTAACGAGGCGCTTGGTGGAGCCTGCGAACTTCTTCTACCATTATTGCGGGATGGCACTTTATCCCTTTGCCCTTCTTGAGTTCGAGCAAGAGGAGAGGGTCAAAGGAGGTACTGGCTTGTTAATTACTTCTACTAATCCTAGGGTTATTGATGGTGCAAGGGGTAGTCGAGGCTGCGAGGATAATTCCAGTGATAGTGACAGCATCTCACGTGAGCTTAACTAAGTTATGGATATCGATACTTTGATTAGCAGTGGTTACAAAAGGCGCAATACTTCTATTGGGGCCGCGCGTATCAGCCCTTCCAGCAAGGAAGAAGTGAGTGGTATTCCATTAGAGCATCGTCGAAAAAGGAGAGCTGATCGCGGAGGTCCTGTTGCTGCGGTCAGCCCCATTCATTCTTCCCTTGTGGCGAGGTTGCCAGCAGTTGCCCAGGCGAACTCACCCATTACCATTAAAAAGTACACCCCCTCTCCTTACTCTTGAGAATTCTCCAGTAGCTCCCACGGTTGAAAGAGTGCCTATTGAGGCTGGGGAGGACTTCTCTTCATCTCTATGCCACTTACTATATGAAGTTGACGCTCTTGGTCTGAGGTACACAGAGGCCCATAATAAGGAGCTCACAAATACCAAGGCTGAGCTAGAGAGGGTGCACGAGCTGTATCACAAGGTGAGGAAAGAGAGTGAGATAATAAATGAGAAACAGGGGGTTCTCACCGAGCGTATTGCGAATTTAGAGATTAAGGTAGATGAGTGTAGACTTGAGCTCACTGTAGAGAGAGAGATACATATAATTACGAAGGCGGAGCTAATGATGGTCATCACGAGGCACTCGACCAAGCTGGAAAGGATTATTAGGGAGTGCCAAGAGAATGTGGATAGTACCCTTCAGAAGCAAGGTGAGACCCTGCTAGCTTTTAAGCAACAGACATCTCAAAACATCCTGGGCTCCCTCTAGAAGTTCAAGGAGAATCTACTTCTTCATGCCCAAGTTGCTTGTGGCCCTTTTGATGTTCGCAAGGTGGATTTCGATGCACTTATTGATGTGGACATGAGCAGCCTGGGTTTTGATGTTTTCAATCCTTTTGAGTCTGCTTGGGAATCTTTCGTGGCTACTTGGAAGGGCGAGCTTTTTGTGGAGGAGGGGGAGGGCTCTGCCACTTAAAATATGGCCCCATTTGTTGTTGGGGATGCTATGAACTTGGTTCCTCCTTCGGTAACTGGAGGTGTTATTGTTGCTTCCTTAGTTGCTGATAGTGTCACTCCTGTCAACGCGAACCAGGGTGCTGAGGGGTTGATGATGTAATTGAACAATAATGTTGTATTCTTGTTTTCTTTCTGTTGTTTGTTAGCCTCGTATCATGTAGCATGCTTTGATAATATGTTGAGGATGTGGGTTTACAAACTGTTATTTACTTAAAGAAGATTTTTTATGACCTTGCAAATTGTTTCATACTTGAGAAGTTTTTAGAAATTTTCGTTTGCGAACCTTGATTGTACAACTGGGAGCTTTGCTTTTGCTAACTGTTTTGGAGGTCGCGGCTTGTCGCCTGTGAACCTTGATTTTATAGCTGGGAGCTTTGCTCTCGCTAACTATTTTAGAGGTCGCGGCTCTTCGCTTGCAAACCTTGATTTTACAGGGAGTTTTGCTTTCGCTAACTGTTTTGGAGGTCGCGGCTCTTCGCCTGCGAACCTTGATTTTATAGCTGGGAGCTTTGCTCTCGCTAACTATTTTGGAGGTCGCGACTCTTCGCCTGCAAACCTTGACTTTTTAGCTCGGAGCTTTGCTTTCGCTAATTGTTTTAGAGGTCACGACTCTTTACCTACGAACCTTGATTTTGTCGACGATAATTTTTTTAGAATGAAATTTTATTCATAGGCTGGGTATTCATACATAGTATTTTTTTTTGTGTCGGACATTCCAGGTTCGCGGTACTATCGTGCCTTCAATTCTTACTAACTTATATGCTCTATAGCTTATCTTCTTTACCACTTTGTATGGTCCCTCCTAGCTCGGAGCCATTTTCCTATGTTGGGAAGCAGGTAAGGTAGCTTTTAGTGTTTCTCAGCACAAGGTCGCCTACTTGAAACTACTTTCCTCTGACTTTGGAGTTATAGTAGCGAGCTACTTGTTAAGCACGAGCTGTATTTCTAATTTCATCCATTTCTCTTAGCTCATCAACTAAGTCCAGGTTGAGTTTCAAGGCCTCATGGTTAGATTTTTTGTTGAAGTCATGTGTTCTATGTGATATTAGACCTATCTAAGGGGATTACAGCTTCTGTGCCATAAACGAGTGAGAAAGCCACTTCACTCGTTACGGTGTGGGGCCATAGGATTCCTGGCAGCTCTTTCAACCAAGCCATTTTTAGTTCGCCCACCTTTTTCTTGAGAGCCATTAGAATTTTCTTGTTTATAGCCTTCACTTGGCTATTGGTTTGTGGGGTCTTCATCGAGCTTTGAGACAAGGATATCTAAAGGTCTGTGCAAAATTTCATGAATTTTCCTTGAAACTTTGTACCGTTGTCTATGATAACAGTGTGAGGTATTCTGAATCTGCAGACAACCAACTTCCACATGAACGACTCCACTTGCTTTTCAATTATAGTTGCCAGAGCTTTTGTCTCGTTCAATTTGGTGAAGTAGTTTACAACTACTATAATGAACTTTTTCTACGTCGTGGCTATGGGGAATATCAACCCCCTACATTGCAAAAGGCCAAGGTCCTGTCATGATTTGGAAGGGTTGTAACACCCTTAACCCGTATCCGTCGCCGGATTAGGGTTACGGAACATTACTGTACAACTGGAAAACATTTAACATCTTAACATTTAAATAAAGTAATCATATTATAATTCAATCAATCATATGCATTTTGTCCCTAAATTGAGCCTTCGAGACCCTAAAATGTCATAGAATTCATTCGAGACTAATTTGTAGCAATTCAAAAGTTTTAAGAGAAAGATGCAAAATTTGGAAAATAGGGGTCACATGGCCGTGTAACTTTCGAACAAGGGACACACAGCTGTGTCCTAACCCGTGTAACTCACTACGATGCCCCATACGCCCGTATGCCAAGCCATGTGTTAGGCCATGTAACTCTCAGAATTGCCACAAACGCCCATGTGCCAGGCCGTGTGCTAGGTCGTGTGTGTCACATGGCCATGTGACAGCTTATGTCCCAGGCCGTTTGAACCCAAAAATTTACCTAAAATCAAGCTATTTCAAGTCAAATTTATGCCTAAACATTCAAACCACTTGGGCACACATTCAAGGGATTTAAACACCATCCAAACACACATAAATATACCATTTCAAACATCTTAGGTCACTTAACTAATATGCCATTTAAAGGCACCACAAATATACCAAAACATTACATACCAAAACAAGTCAACATTACCTTATTTCAACCATAAAAACCTAGTTCAAATATTTACCAATACATATCACAAATGACCATTTTCAAGCCATCACAAACATACCAGAAGACCATACATTTCAAATACCTAAAAGTGGTCAAGACGACCTAACTTAACAAGCATTACAAGTCCATCAACTAAACATAAACTTCAAAGACATAAGCATACTACATCAACCATTTACACTTTCATGAACTACCATTACAAAAATCCTATACATGCCATTATTAACCTTAGCCAAAATACTTAAAAACTACTAAATTAGTTGTCGGATAGTGTGATAGATCTCCAACAAGCTTCCAACCGGTCGAGCTTCCGATAATTTATAAAACAACGAAAAGTAACTATGTAAGCAATTAATGCTTAGTAAGCTCGTATAAACTTAAACATAACTTACCATGTCAATTATACAATTCATAAATTAAGCATAAATAATTACCAATGTCAAAAGCTTAGTAAAAGCCTATACAACATCAGTAAACTCACAAGTTAGTATACTTGTCCATGATACAAATGAAATCAACCATGAGATAAATAAATTTCCATAGGTAAATACATCATTTAGTTCATAATTATTTTTTTTTAAGATTATGATTCAATTCATTTACATACTTTCCATTTCTTTTCCTTTTCTTACCGGTTGAACCATCTGGAATTACATTGGATACACGGGAAAGCTCACACATAGTGTGTCTTTACATATAACCGTAACATTTCCTTTACATCAATGCTCACATGAGCTATGAAATTGGCCTGCTCACACGAGCTGTAGGTCGAAATGTAAGCTACACGAAGCTGCTCACATGAGCTGTGGAGAATCCTCAACAAATGTAGGACCTCAGCCATTGGTAGGACATTCAAGACCATCACCTGAAACATGAAATACTTAATGACATGTCATTTGTATCCCAAAAATTCTTAAGGTTCAACCGAGACTTGATATCCGTCACTTCATCATAGCATTAATATATTTGTATATATAAGTTCGTTTATATCAAATTAACATAATGAAAGTTCAATTTAACTAGCAGAAAAGCTATTACAATTCATACGAACTTACCTCGATAACTAGAGCGTAATAGTTTAATCGAACTAGCCCGAAGCTTAAGCCTTTCCTCGATCTAAGTTTGAACGTGGTTTATCTCGATCTAAATAGATAATTTCAATAAATTAAGTACTTCTAAAATTCAATTTAGTCCATAGTTCATATCTATGCAAGATTATCAATTTGCCCCTAACATTTTAACTTTTCACAATTTAGTCCTTAAGCTCATAACTTAAAATCTAACCATGTTAACCTAAATCCATGTTAACCATAGATACAAGGGACTTTGAAACAACCCATATTTACCATCTTTTCACAACAAAACCCTAGCATTTATACCATTAACAATTTAATCCCTACTTCCAAAATTCATCAAAAATCACTTAACAAAACTTGTTTATTTTTCAATAAGGATTAATAATCTATCGATTAACATCAAAACCTAACCAAAAAATTCATGGCAAGTCCTTCAACCTTTAACATTTTTGTAAATTAACCCCCGGGCTATCTAGATTAAGCTAAAACAGACTCAAAAACATAAAAAATATTAAAAACAGGGCTTGAATACACTTACGTGAAAGGAAATAAGCTTGACCGAACTAACTATCTTCTCTAATGTGGAAACGGCTAGGGCTTGAAGACAATGAAAAAGATTATAGTTTTCTCATCCTTTAGTTTATTAACATTTTAACTAATTTATCAAAATACTTAATTAACCTTTTAAAACCATTTAAAATTTCATTAAAACCTATCCATAAACATCCACTATCAACATATATGGTATAATTACCGCTTAAGTCCATTAACTTCCCTTTCCAAATCCATTTAGCCCTTTTAACTAATAGAACTCAACTTCTACACTTTTATGATTTAGTCCTTTTCACTTAATTAACCATTTAAATATTAAAATTTTAATATGACCTTATTATAATCCCATAAACATTAAATAATAAAATAATAATTTACTCGTCAAATTGTGTCCCCGAAACCTCTATTTTTGATATCACTAAAAACGGACTGTTACAACTCTCCCCCTTAAAGGAATTTTTGTCCCCAACAAATATTACCAGAAAATAGGTTTGGTGTAACAACCCATTTTTCAGTGGTTTCGGGGCCACAAATCCAACGAGTAAGTACATAAATGTTATTATTTAATATTTAAAAGTCAAATATGGTATTAAAATAAATTTTGAATTGACAATTTATGCTATTTGAATGAATAATTAGGTTCAAGTGGTGTGACCCTAAAGTGGTTTTAGAAAATGAGGTATCAGGACATCATTTCTATAAACCGAGTCATAAATATTTTATTAAATATTTACGGAGTGTTATTAACGTCATGCTAAAATTTGATTAAGAAATTTTAATGTTTAGATAGTTAATTAATTGGAAAGGACTAAATTGTAAAAGATGTTAAATTTAATAGCTATAGCTTTATTTGTATTAAATGGATGATCATGGCTTGGTATTTGGTGAAATTTGGTTTAATGTTTAAGGGTAAAATGTAAATTAGCTAATTAAACTTAAAATTAAGTAAGGAAAAAGTGACTTAATGGAAAGGTTCATGACTATGTGAAAGGGTTGATACTTATGTAATGTATCTTATGAAATTCTACTTATAATGTAAATGGGTTTATATGTGTTGTTGATGAACCTATTAACATGTGAGTTCGATGATACTTGAATAGGCTTGTACTAAACTCAGGGAATTGGTAATGGTTTATGTTTAATCTCTGAATTGTAATATTGGAATTAGTAAGTGAGCAAATAGAATGAATCATGATCGTATAGTAACGATGGTGAATTAAATGTTATGTTTATACATGATTGATTTCATATGTATCATGAACAAGTATACTAACTTGTGAGTTTGATGGTGTTATATAGGCTTTTATTAAGCTTATGGCATTGGTAAAGGTTTATACTTATTCTATAAAATTCATTATTGAAATGGTAAGTTTTGTTTTAAGTTTATACAAGCTTACTAAGCATTCATTGCTTACATAGTCATTTTCCTTGTTGGAAGCTCGTCGGAGACTTATCACACTATCGAGTAGACAATTCAGTAGTTTTTGAGAAATTTGGCTAAGGTTTATAATGGCATGTATAGGGTGATATGTAATGGTATTTTGGTGTATGTATTAATGGTGTTTTGGCTTGTATAAGCTTTGGAAAGCTATGTTGTTTTGGTAACTTTGAAGTGCTTGTTTATAAGGTTCTCTTAGCATGTTGATGATGGCTTGAAAATGATTGCTTGTAACATGTTTTAGTTCATATTTAAGCAAGGTTATCATGTATGGAAATGGCAATATTATCATGTACAGGTCTTTTGTATTGATAGCTCATGAATGTAAGTTATTTTGGTATGCTAGTGGTGGTTTGAAAATGGTAAATGTAATGTGTTTTTGGTAGGTGTTTGAATTAGGTTGTTATGTTTCAACAAAATGGCATGTATTGATTGTTTCTTCAATTCAGTGACATTGCCAGAGAACTCTAACTAAAGCTATACTCTTATTTCTTAACTATTTAACTTCCCGAGCTAAAATTTTGATCGGTTCTTCATTGTATGACATATCTGGTTGAATCTCAACATCTACAAGTGAAATTACGTGTGAAGGGTCTGATCGATACCGCTATAACACCGATACATGAAACACATTATGAATTTTCTCTAACTCCGACGGTAAAGCCAACCGATAAGCCATTGATCCAATCCTCTCAATGATTTCATATGGCCCGATGAATCGATGACTAAGCTTCCCTTTTTGGCCAAAACGGAGAACTTTTCTCCAAGGTAATACTTTTAGGAATACTCTGTCGCCAACTTGAAATTCTATATCTTTTCTTTTTAAATTTAATAAGATTTCTGACGATCAGAAGCAACTTTTAAACTATCACGTATTACTTTGGCCTTTTCTTTGGTTTCTCGAATCAAATCAACACCGAATAAGTTTTTCTTGTTTAGCTTAGTCCAGTATAACGGAGTTCAACATTTTTTACCGTATAAAGCTTCATACGACGCAATTTTTATGCTCGTCTGATAACTGTTATTATAACCAAATTCTACCAATCGAAGAAATTTCTCCCAGTTACCTTCGAACTCTAAAACACAACATCAGAGCATATCTTCGAGTATCTGAATTACTCGCTCAGACTGAACATCGGTTTGTGGATGAAATGCTATATTAAAATGTAGTCGTGTATCCAAAGCTTCATATAATTTACTCCAAAATCGAAAAGTAAACCGTAGATCCCTATTAGAGATAATTGAACTGGCACACTGTGCAGTCTAAAAATCTCAGAAACATACAACCCTGCCAATTTCTCAAGTGAGTAATCTATACGTACTGGAATGAAATGCGCAGGTTTATTCAATCGGTCCACAATAACCCACACAACATCTTTCTTTCTCGGAGATAGAGGCAATCCTGATACAAAATCCATTGTAACCCGTTCCCATTTTCATTCTGGAATTATCACAGGTTGTAATAAACCAAAGGGCACCTAATGTTCAACTTTAACTTGCTGACAGATCAAACATTTTGATACAAATTCTGAAATTTCTTGTTTCATACCTGGCCACATGTACATCTATTTCAAATTACTGTACATTTTATTGCTACCAGGATGTATCGATAAGCTACTGCTATGAGCTTCCTGTAAAATCTTCTGGGTAATATCATAATTTCTTAGAACACATATTTCGTTTCTGTAATACAAACTACTGTCTAAATTAACATGAAAGTTTGAACCAAGTATCAACTCAATCTATTCCTGTTTTGCGATCCATTCAGCATCACTTTTCTGAATCCCACAAATTTGTTGCAAAAATGTCAGTCTAGCTTTTAATTTAGCTAATATAGAACCATCATCAATCAAGGTCAACCATGTGTTCAAAGCTTGCAAAGTAAACAAATATTTTATACTTAGAGCATCAGCAATGACATTAACTTTTCTCGGGTGATGGTCAATGATCAAATCATAATCTTTCAGCAATTCAAGCTATCTACGTTGCTTCAAATTCAGATCTTTATGTGACATCAAATACGTCAAGCTTTTATGATCCATGAAGATATGACATTTTTCTCCGTACAAATGGTGTCGCCAAATCTTTAAAGCAAACACAATAACTACAAGCTCTAAATCATGAGTCAGGTAATTATTCTCATGTAGTTTCAACTGTCGAGACGCATAAGCTACTAGTTTGCTTTCTTACATCAAAATACAACCTAAACCATTCAATGAAGCATCAATATAAATCACGAATTCCTTAACAGACTCTAGATGAACCAACACAGGGGCTTCGATTAACAACTCTTTCAACTGATCAAAGCTTTGCTGAAACTTTTCTGACTATTCAAATTTGACATTTTTTTGAAGCAGTTTTGTCAACGGTGTAGCAATCATCGAAAATCCTTTAACAAATCTCCAATAATATCCGATTAAACCCAAAAAAATTCTAACTTCTGAAACATTTCTCGGAAGTTTCCAGTCAACTATGGCTGATATTTTACTTTGGTCGACCTTAATATCGTCTATCGATACAGTGTGTCCCAAAAATCCAACTTTTCGGAGCCAGAACTCACATTTTTTAAACTTAACAAACAACTATTTTCAAATGCTGGGCATGCTCTATTTCACCTCGTGAATAGATCAGAATGTCATCAACAAACACAACAACAAATCTGTCTAAATACGACCTGAATATTCTATTCATCAAATCCATAAACACAACAGATGCATTGGTCAAACCAAATGGCATAACAAGAAATTCATAATGTCCATACTTGGTTCTGAAAGTAGTCTTTGATACATCCGAGTCTTTAACTCATAACTCATAATATCCAGAACGGAGATCGATCTTTAAAAACATTATCACGCTTTTCAACTGATCAAAAAAATTATCAATACGTGGCAAGGGATATTTGTTCTTGATCGTGACTTTATTGAGTTGTTGGTAGTCGATACATAACCGCATTGACCCATCCTTTTTCTTAACAAATAATATAGGAGTACCCTAATGAAAACAACTAGGCTGAACAAAGTCCTTATCTGTCAACTCTTGCAATTGTGTTTTTAATTATTTTAACTTTGTAGGTGTCATTCTATACGGAGCTATCAATATCGGAAATGTCTCCAGCATTAACTTAATAGTAAACTTAACCTCTCTAATCGAATGTAACCCTGGTAACCCTTCTGGAAACACATTTGTGAATTCACAAATAGTTGGAACCAACCTTAATTTCAATTCTAAAACCCTGGAAACAAATATGTAAGCCAGATACGCCTCACAGCCCTTTCTAACATATTTCTGTGCCATCATAGCTGAGATAACATAAAATGCATCATTCAACCTATCTAATTCAACTCGGATCCTTTCACCGTTTTGACATTTCAACACAATATGCTTTCATCTACAGTTCACAACAGCATCATGCAGAGTTAACAAGTCCATACCCAAAATCACATCAAACTCATCAAATGGCAACATCAAATCAGCCGAAAAGTTGCAATCCTGAATCATCAAATGGCAGTTTTTATAGGCTTTATCAACAAACACATACTAACCTAAATGGTTCGTTACTTTAACCACAAATTCAGTAGACTAAAAAAGTATTTTCTTATCTAACACTAAAATTGTGCATACATATGAGTGTGTTGACCCCGGGTCAATCAAATCATTAACATTAGTATCAAAGATAAAAAAAAGTACCAATGATCATATCAGCTACTGAAGCTTCCTTTCGAGCACAAATCGCATAACCCCTAGCTGGTGCCCGTGCCTCATATCTAATAGTAGAATCTTTTGTTTCGACTTGACTGTTACCCGCATTACCGCTATTTTTTGGCAATCTCCCTTTTACGGTTGTATTATTCGAACGAGTGTTCTAAACTTTCTCTTTATCTGATCTTTCAGGGCAGTCTCTAAGAAAATTATCAAAGGAACCATATTTGAAACATGACCCATCTTTCAATCTACACTTCTCAAAATGTCGTCTATTGCATTGTTGTCATTTAGGTTTGTTGTTTCGAACACTACCCACACTCTAAACTCAAATGTTGCTTCGCTTTATCTCTCCCTGATAAATCTATTGAAGTTGATGAACGAGAGTGAAATTCCTCTGATTTCTACGATGGATATGAGAATGACTTTTTTATAAGTCGTTTTCCCATATCACGAGCCTCAGAATCTGTTTTTCTTTTGGCTTTACTAAGTTCTTCGGCTTTATATGATCTATCAACCAGAATCATGAATTCTTTCAATTCTAGAATTCTAACTAACAATTTGATGTCTTCATTTAAACCGTCTTCAAATCGAGTACACATAACAGCCTCTAATGGTATACACTCCCGAATATATTTACTAAGTCACATAGTTCAGTTTGAGTCAGGAGCTATCACACTATCACAAGTTATATAAAGACATGTATTTTTAGACTCCATACATGCTACGTTCAATTTACGAACTGACTAAATCGTGCTCTGATACCACTAAATGTAACACTCTTAACCCGTCTCTGTCGCCGGATTAAGGTTACAGAGCATTATCGTACAATAAGAAATATTTAAACATCATAAAATTTAATAATTTAAATATATCCTAAACCATTTATTCTCATACATTTCATCCTTAAATCAAGCCTTCGAGGCCCTAGAAATAGCTTAGAGGCAATTAGGGACTAATTTGAAACAAAACAAAAAGTTAAGGAAAAAGTGGCAAAAATTGGAAATAGGGGTCAGATGGCCGTGTGACATAGCCTCAAGTCGTGTAAATTTTGAACAAAGGACACACGACCGTGTCCCAGCCCGTGTCCTCGCCCGTGTTACTCACTGAGTAGGGTCACACGGCCATTTCACACCCCCGTGTGCCAGGTCGTGTAACTCTCGAAGTTGCTGCCCACGCCCATGTAGCAGGCCGTGTGCTAGGCCGTGTAACTTACTTACTTGAACACTAAGGAACTCACAAATGACACACGAACATGTCACCAAGCCGTGTATCTCACACGACCGTCTGACAGCCCATGTCTCAGGCTGTGTGGACCCAAAATTTTACCTAAAAACAAGTCGTTTCTTAACCAACCCATGCATAACTACCCAATCCATTTATGCACACTTTAAAGGGACTAAAGCATCATTCAAATACACATAATCATGCCAATTCAAACAACCTAATTCACCTAACCAATATGTCATTCAAAGGCATCACAATTGCATCCAACCATCATTTACATAAACATGTCAATATAGCCTTATTTTAAGCATAAGAACCTAGTTTAAACATTTACCAAATCATGTCTCAATTGACCGTTGTCAAGCCATTATAAATATACCAAAAAGGAGCCTTATATACAAGCATTAGCAAGTGACCAAAAATAACAAAGTTTGGTAAGCATTAAAGTGCACCAAGCAAACATAATCTTCAAAACATAAACATATCAAAGCACTATTACACAACATCTTAGACATGATTAACCTCGGCCAAAATGCTAAAAAACTACCGAATTGACTACTGGATAGTGTGATAGATCTTCGATGAAGTTCCAAACCGGTTGAGCTTTCGATAATCTATAAAACAAAGGAAAGAAACTACGTAAGCAACAAATGCTTAGTAAGCTTGTATAAACCTTAAACATAACTTACCATTTCTATATTACAATTCATAGCATAAGTATAAACCAAAACTAATGTCATAAGCTTAGTATGAGCTTATACAACATCATTAAACTCACAAGTTAGTATACTTGTTCATAATATCTATGAAATCAACCGTAAGATATGTGGTTTACCATGTATAAACATAACATTTTTACATCATCAATATTACCATAATATCATGATTCATTGCATTTACACACTTACCATTTCCTTTTCCTTTTCTTGCCCATTGAACCATCTAGAATTACATTAGATACTCGGGAAAACTCACACATAGTGTGCCTTTACATATAACTGTAATCTTTTCTTTACATCGATGCTCACACGAGCTGTGAAATGGGTCTGCTCACACGAGCTGTGGTCATAATGAACATTCAATTTAACTAGCATAAAAGTGGTTACAGTTCATACGAACTTACCTAGATAACCAAGGCGTAGTAGTTTAATCGAACTAGTCCGAAGTTTTAGTCTTTCCTCGATCTAAGTCCGAAAGTGGTTTATCTCGATCTAAATAGATAATTTCAATCAATTAAGTACTTCTAGAATTCAATTTAATTTAGAGTTCATATTATACAAAATTACCAATATGCCCCTAAAATTTTAACTTTTCCCAATTTAGTCTTTAAGCTTATAACTTAAAATCTAACCATTTTAACATAAATCCATGTTAACCATAGATATAAGGGACTTTGAAACAACCCATATTTACCATCTTTTCACAACAAAATCCTAGTATTTATACCTTTAACAATTTAATCCCTACTTCTAAAATTCATCAAAAATCACTTATCAAAACTTATTTATTTTTCAACAAGAATTCGTAATCTATCAATTAATATCAAAACCTAACCAAAAAAATTCATGGAAAGTCTCTCAACCTTTAACAATTTTGCAAATTAACTCTCAGGATAGCTAGATTAAGCTAAAACAAATCAAAAACATAAAATCATTAAAAATGGGGCTTGAATACACTTACATGCAAGAAAATAAGCTTGACCGAACTAATTATCTTCTCTAATGGTGGAAATGGCTAGGGCTTGAATACAATGAAAAAGATGATAGGTTTCTCATCCTTTAGTTAATTAACATTTTAACTAATTTATAAAATTACTTAATTAACCTTTTAAAACCATTTAAAATTTCATTAAAAGCTATCCATAAACATCTACTATCAACATATATGGTCTAATTACTATTCAAATCCATTAACTTCCCTTTCCAAACTAATAAAACTAATAAAACTAATAAAACCCTTTTAACTAATAAAA
>CM025142.1:10599467-10609923 GCA_013467495.1 Gossypium gossypioides
TCTAATTTTCTCTGGATTTCGATGAAAAAAAAAGTTTTCTTTTAAAAATAGAATTTATTAGGTGCCCGATCACACCTAGGAAAAAAGTTCGGTGGCGACTCCCCTCTTTTTAAATAAAATTGAAACTTTGTTTTCAAATTTTCAATAATCGCCTTGACCAGCGCTCGTGCAAATTTTAGGTCGCTACATAAAGTATAGTAATAATTTTCAATATTCACCAATAATATGGTGGCAAATTTACACTTTATCTCTTAATAACTTTTATATAAAATTAAGACTAAGTTGACAGAATATATAAAAATTGATGATTAAAATTGTTATTATACCAATACAAAAAGTAAATATTTTCGAAAGCATTAGTGACAGACTAATGATGTAGTTTACCCTTTTAATTTATATATTATTCTCTCTTCTCTAATTACATTTACACCCTAATTTTTTGTTCATTTATTTGAAAAGTCTTCTCTTTTACCTATCATCGTCCTCCTACAATCGTCCCGCTTCTCTCTGTCGTCTCTGCAAATCACTTTTTTTTTTTCTTCTCTTCTTATCTCAGTTCTCACCCAACTCCGTGACCGCTGGTTTTTGCCGGATCTGACCCGTATCCCGTGTCGGATTGTGTCGACACAGCACTGCACCGCAAATTGCCGAGTCCTGGTAACGAAGAATGTTGGTATGATTGGCTTTTGCTGGAACTCAGAGTTGTAGTTTCATTTCTGAAAATTTAGACAGCCTGATTGTTTTTGGCCAACAACTGAATTATCCAATTTTCTGTTACTTTATCTTATATGTCTAGCTGTGGGATTTTAATTTTTGGTACTTACTACTAATGAGTTGAACTGTCTTTAATCAGTGCATCTCTCTTGTTTTGCCACTTTCATACAAGTTGATCATTTACCTAAACTGTTTTTATTTCTAGTTTGCATGGGGTTGGTTGAAAATTATGAACTCTATGAGATTTTGGGGCTGCACATTTTTGGGAGAAAAATGCAACATGTGAGCTGATTTTCCTTTTCATTTATGCATAAAATTGTTATAAGAGCATACACGTAACTGCATACCCAGGCATTTTCTTCATTATGTGCAGTAATCTACGTTCTACTTTGCGTGGTTTGTACTGCAACTGTTTAATTGGTTGTAACCTGTGAAGATCTCACAATTAGTGTAGGTATTAATTGGTTAATTTGGTTTGTAGGAACTTATTCTCATTGATGATCTCCTGTTTGCGTTGGTTGGAATTGAAGGACGATACATTTCAATCAAAAGAGGGCATGGAAAGGCTGATGTTGTCAGTTTCCAGGTTGATGCATCTATGGATTTAGCACTTCAGGTTAGAAATTTTCTTCTGTTGGCACAAACAAGTGTTCAGCTATCCTTTGTGGCTGAATTGCTTTTACTCTGGAATTTTACTGTTATGGTGATTGAAAAAACTTGATGCACTGCTGTGCTACTATAAATACCTTTTTGTTATTCTTCGTTAACCATGAAAGGGATATGCAGTTTAGCTTTGGGTTCGATTCCATAAAGTAAAGAACCTCTAGTAGCAGACTGCTTGAGCATGGTTTCTTTAGGGACTCTAGAAGCACACTTGCTCTAAATACAGATTGCTGAAGATAAAAGACTATATTCCTGGAAGTAAAAATAATTCCCTTGAGTATCGATAAGTTACTTCCATGGACCATTTTAGTCTTGGAGCATGATGGAGGCCATTTTTGATAATTTTTGTCTATGTTAATAATTGATGAGATGGTGTTGCAAATATATCATGTGTGATTTTCTCACTTGCATTTGCACAATACTTGAACTGATTGAGAAACCATTGCAGGAATTAGCAAAACGGATATTTCCTTTGTGTGAGAGCTATCTCCTGATTGATGAGTTTGTAGAGTCCAGATCTCAGTTCAAGCATGGGCTTGTCAATCATGCCTTTGCTGCTGCACTGAGGGCATTCCTTTTGGTAGGTTCTTTAGGCTACAATGCTTTTCATTAGATAATATACTATTTCTTTCTATTCAAGAAGTGGTTAGGCTATCTGTTCTTTTACCATCCTTGTAAACATTATTTTTTATAGTAATGGCTATTATTGTCTAATTTGCACATGTAGGTTGTCATTTCCTATAGTTTGTTGTTTCTTTGTCAAACAAATGAATATATACCAACTTGTGATTGTATTCATGATGCATGCTTTCTAGTTTATTTGATATAGATGTCCACAATAGATAAATGATAGGCATTTTATTTTATAGTTGGAAAAAGCGTAATCTGTCAGGTTTTTAGGCCATTGAGAAAATAGGGTTTTGGGGGTTCAAATAGGGTTACAAATTAATTCCAACTATTTTTTATGACTTGTTGTCAATTGAAACATATGGTTCCCTGGTCGGTACAGGCTTTATGTAGGATGTTAGTGTTTTGTTTATCATCCTTCATATTTTGTATGATTTGCTGTTAAATAGTTTCATGATAACTGTTTTGACATTCTGCATAATGTTCTCCTCTCCATATGCCAACTTTCTTGATCAGGATTATCAGGCCATGGTTGCACAACTTGAACACCAATTTCGACTTAGAAGACTTTCTATTCAAGGATTGTGGTTTTATTGTCAGGTTTGGCTCTATTCTTAATCCTTTTGTTTTTAGAGTGTTTCACTAAGTATGCTTTCATCCGTTGTTCGCAGCCCATGATGGGCTCCATGCAAGCATTGTCCACTGTGATAAGGAAGGTTTCAGCTAATAATTATGCAGGTTCTGCTGTGCTTAATTTGTTGCAGAGCCAGGTGAGATGTTATCTTAGTTGATTGATGCAGGAAAATATAGTTATTTTAGTTATTTATTATCGCATTAGAACTTAAGAAAATGATATTTGTTTGCTTTGTCCTATTTGCTTATTTGATTTCAGGCTAAGGCTATGGCTGGTGATAGTGCAGTGAGGTCATTGCTTGAGAAAATGACTCATTCTGCTAGCAATGCATACCTTAGCATATTGGAAAGGTACCCCGTTCCCTGTAATAACTGCAGTATATCTGATTTTTGTTGTTACTATGCTTGAAAGTCTGTTATGCTTCAGGAGTTTTAACTATATCTTGTTATGTGTATCTGTTTCCCCCACTCTAAAAAGTATATTATTGGTGGAGAGTTGGAAAATGTGTTTCCAAGAAATTCTTTTTCCGACGAATCATCAACTGATATGGAATGCTCGTCAATTATTTCACTACTATATATAGAGTTGTTATGAACACGCGAACAGGACTGAGTCACACGGCGACTGACGGGGAAGTCGAAGTCAATTGTCTTCACTTTATCTCTATTCATGTAATGACCTATTGTGATTGATAGTTCAACACATCAAAGGGAGATTGAAACCTTAGGGCTCGTTTGAGAGAGAAAGCCAAATCTCATTAGGGTTTTTTATAGATTTTCTTCTTTGGATTTTATTATTTCATACGTCCCTTTAAATAAGGACTAGTTTTATTACATAAAGAGGAAGCCTATTCTTAGAAGGAAAATAAATCAACTTAAATAAAAGTATAATCAAGAAACCTAAGGAAAGAAATAAAAGCGCAACGTAAGCTTTAACTAGAGAATCGAAATTAATGGCCTTTCCTAACATAGGTTCGGCCCATAACAAAACTTGAATATGTATGTATCAGGTCTGACTATCTTAGCTTGTTTGAATGAAATAATTGAACGGATTTAGTTAATTATGGGTATCTGGTTAGTTTCGGGGTTTATGCTAGGGGTTGTGTTGGTTGAAGGCTTGGCTTTCAAAGAGAATGAGTGTTAAGCAGGACAGTAGTGTTTTCCCAAACCCACTCTGGTCCTTACATGAAATGAGAGAGTTGCTTTTGTTCAGTCTGGTCATGCATGTTTGAATGTAATAGTAGGTAGCTTCCTTTATTACCATCCATGTTATGTGATATTTACACCCTTGATATATAAATGAGTTAAAATTATGGCAAAATATCCTATGGCTAATAATGGAAAAGTCCCCATGTCACTTGAGATGATAAGTATTAGTTTACTGAGTAGATTGCGTTTTCTTGTAATTCTCAGAAAGATATCATGGTTGCAAGAAGACCATGTTTCATTTTTTACTGGAGAAGTGCAGGTTATTGATAACATCAAAATTCGAATTTGTGAACATTCTAAAAATAATATATTGATAAGTGTCTTGTTTTTGAAAAGGGGCTTTATTCTAAATGGAGAAATTGCATATATGGAATGGCATTCAATGCTTATGCCTTTACAATTTATTTTGTAGCTTGATCCTGAAGCAGCTCTCTATAATTTGCATCTAGCCTTTTTAGATTTAAATGCCTAGAAATTGAATTCAGTTTTACTTATCATGAAGGCCTACAGTCAGTGGCTTACACATTTTTTTGCTTAAATATTTCGGCTTTTTTTAATTTTTTTAAGTGAAGAAGTTGCTTATAGTTCCTAGACAAGGTATTTAGGAAGCTCTTCTTGTGACCTAGTAATAAAAAAATGTTTAGTGTTCTTTTCCACTTGTGAAGTCTGATTATGACTTTAAAGTAGGGATGGCACTGACACTTTTTAAATTTCCATATCTGAATTGATTAATTTTCATAATATTTGAATTTATTTATTGTCTAATTAAATGTGAATATTGTTATCCAAATCCTAATCTGAAATAGATAGAACCATCTGTTAAAGGCTTGAATCTGTTAAAATACTCGGTTACTTACATCTGTTTCTTTTTCCATAACAAAGATATAAAATCAAAGAAGAAAATACTTGGTTATTTAAATCAATTTCTTTTGTCAAAATAAAGATATAAAATCAAACGGTAATTAAATTAAAGTTTTAGTTTACACATTATTAACAAGTAACAGCTTTTAAATACAACAAAAGAGAACCTTAGATAATAAAAGTCCATTTATGAAACTAAAACAACCATAAGTTGATAAAGAAACAACAATCGACTAAAAATGAATTTGGATAATGTACCGAGTCTCTCCAAACCAAAAGTAAATTGGATTTGGATATGGATATCCAAACATTACTACCTGAATCTGAAAAATATTAAATCGGATACTATCGCTACTCCAAAATTCAATCCATTCCCATCCCTATTTTATAAACGTCAATGTGTTCAACATGAAAATGCTATTAAATTTTCTCAATTTCTTACCTTTTGAAGAGTTGTAGGGTTTTTTGAAGCATTATACTTAAATTAATTATCATGGGGAAATTCCAACAAATAGGTGGATCTATGAAGGAGTAATTGATGATCCATATGGTGAATTTTTTATTGCTGAGAACAAGTCTCTTCAAAAGGTATATTGTTTCTATCCACGTATATTTGTGTTTCAAATTTGTGCTTTCTTTACTTATAATTTTTAGGTTTGTAGGAGAGCCTTACTCAAGATTATGATGCTAAGTATTGGAGGCAACGTTATAGTCTCAAGAAGGACATTCCTAGCTTCCTTGCAAATATTGCTGGTACAATATTGACTACTGGGAAATATCTGAATGTCATGAGAGAATGTGGGTACAATGTTCAGGTCTGATTCTTTAAACGAGAACCTCCTTTGTCCATTTTGCTTTGTGACATACCTCTAACTAGATATTACTTTTAGGTCCCTGTGTCTGAAAATTCTAAATTAATGACTTTTGGATCAAACCATCAATACCTTGAGTGTGTAAAAGCTGCTTATGAATTTGCCAGTGGTGAGCTCTTAAGTCTCATTAAGGAAAAGGTGAGCATGAATTGTTACTACTTAGTAATTTAAAAGCTAATTTTCAAGTGTTTTTTTTTGGTCATCCATTAAGAGAATTTGCCAGAACTTTATCTAATTTTGACTTCCATGTCTAATGTACCAGTATGATTTAATAGGAAAGTTGCGGTCTATAAAGCACTATCTTCTACTTGACCAGGTAAATATGTTAAATATTGTATACTTTGGGATGGAAATCAATCTTTATTTATGTATAGTATGGTTTTGAATGTGGTTACCAGTTATCTCTAACAGAAAGTACACAATTTGTAATTGTTTTTTCTAGTATGCTGGTTGAGATAGATAAGGACCACTTTTTGTAGATCACAACTTTTGATGAGTGTATGTCAGCGCCAAGTTTTCAATAGCCTTATGCAGGGCATGCTTGGCATTCAGTAGTCACACTAGGTTAAGTTGTGATTCGGTTTATATGATTATTAGCCAATATTTAAACCATATTGTAACCTTTTGGGACTAGTTCTCAAGTTCTAACTATTTAACATGATTAGTACTTAGTTGAGCTTTGTAAAACTCAAGCACCTAAGCTTTAACTGTTCTGGTGCATGGTAATAGTAGTAGTATCATTGCTTTGGTCTTATTCTTGGCCAGCAATGGATCTAAGAGGAGAATTTATTAATGTAAGTGTTGTTCTGATAACTGCATAAAGGATTGAAACTAGAAGTTTCAAGGATTTAAAAGTTTTTCAGTCCTTGAGTGGCTTCTTAGAAGAATCTTTCAAATGAGAACATGTTGAGTGCATTCAATGAGAGGACCTACAATTGGTGAAGCCCTAAATGCATTTTCCCGGAAGCCAAGCACTTGCATTTGTAGGGATCTATACCCTTTTATATTGCTTAGATCATCTTTTCCATTTTAATCATTGACCATTGTATTTTCTATCTCTATGTTTGATATTTATCAAAATAAGTTTTGAAATTGATTGGTTTTTTAACTAAAACTTTTACCTAAAATTAGTAATTTAATGATACTAAATGAAATAAATGTATAAATACTGAAGAATGCATAAATTGAAGATGATAATTCAATAGGGGACATAATAAATTGTAAAGAGATACCAGTTGATAGATGGATAGAAAACTCCTAGAAGTATCCAAAGCTACTTTGGCAAATATTAGGTGAAAAGTATGATCTTAATATACTAAAAAACTGAAAAGAGAATAAGAAATAGTTTGTGTGTATTTGGTATGGGAAAAAAAAAACCTATTTTCAATTTTCATTTTCATTTTCATTTTCATTGAAAATAGAAATGTTTGTGTGACAAGGAGGTTGCATATGCTAAAATAATATCTAGCGCATGGATATTTTTTTTTAAGTTATAGAATGGGTAACTCCCATATTTCTTCCTAAGGGACCAAATTGCTTTTGCACTAGCTAGCTACTAATTGGGATTGCCAAACTCTAGGAAGTTTGACCTTGTAGAATTTCTAAAGGACCCTTAAAGTAAAGGGCTTTGAGAGGCACCCTAATAATAGGGTATGCTGTTGGACCTTAACTTTAAGGGTGTTGAAGAGAGGAAATAGGGTGCCTATTTTCCTCTTAAAGGGCTTTGAGAGGCACCCTAATTTCCTCTCGGAGGGTCCTTTAGAAGTTCTCAAAGTTGCTAAAACTCTAGTAAGTGCCTATTTTCCTCCCTTCTACACCATTTTAAGCACTTGTAAACCCAACTAGTTTGGTTCAGCTTTTATTATCTCTTTGCTTGGTAAGAATAATGGAAATGGATACGGATGAAAAAACTGTTAATCCAATGTTTAAAGCTACAAAGTAGAAAAGTGGCTACCTAACCATGGGAGTAACATTTTCCTTTCTTAGCCCCCTCAATCATTCCTATCAAGAAGAGCCTGAGACAATGTGTTTGCAAAACTGAGAAGATATAAGAAAAGGAAAACACGTAGATGCTTGCAAAACTGAGAAGATAATAAGAACAAGAAAACACATAGATGTTTGCAAAACTGAGAAGAACATATTGGCGGCTGTGAAAATAGTTGGTTAACTGGAAAAGTATTGACTTAGCATCATAGGGAGGGATTGATAGAGTGAGGGATAGAAATAGTTGAGAGAGGGCAGGAGTCCGAGTAGGGAGAGATAAAAGGAAGATGAAGGCAGTCTCAGATAATGCCTGATTCTGGCTACCAAATACATGCTTAAAGTGCTGGAGCAATTTGAAAATCCTTTCTATGTTTTAGACAAATAAGGTAATTTGCTTTTTAGATTAAAATAGTTTTAAATTTGAGTTCTTTCTTGGAGTGATCATACGCAAACACAGCACTACATTTTGGAATAATAGGATCTAGAATAAAATTAATATTCTATTCTTATTCCTGTCCAACATTTAGAGAGTGATTGTACATAGTTGTATGATAGACATATGTTTTCATAATGATTTATGTAGTCATTCTAATTCAGGTGCTATCAAATTGCAGGGTGATTTCTTGGTTCATTTTATGGATATAGCTCGAGAGGAGCTCTTGAAAAAGCATGATGAGATATCTGTAGAGAAACTGCAGGTTTTATCATCTTTCCCATCTTTTTCTTTGATTGTTCACCATGTGAGGTGCATATGACAAGGCTTCTACATCTCTACTCAATAAAATTTAAAAAGGAAACTGCAAAATAATGTTATTAAAAAGGCAAGCTATCTGACATATGTGAATTTATTTCTCTTCATCCATTTTTTCTTGAATATGTAGTCTCTGCTGGATCTAGCTTTGCGTACCACGGCTGCTGCAGCAGATCCTTGTCATGAGGACTTAACATGTTGTGTGGTAAGTGGTTCCTCTGTTCCTCATTTCTTTGTATGGGAAAAACTTGGATTGTATCTATATTGTATTATTATTTAATGTTTTAACTCTCAGGAGAGGTCTTCGGTTCTCAAAGGATTGAGCAGACTGAAGGATCTTGACATCAAGAATGTTTCTCATGGTAATGATCTAGAGGAGCCAATAAGCATTACTGGTCTTGAGACATTTTCCTTGAGCTATAAGGTAGGCTTTTTTTTTTTTTGTAGTTACTGTACAATGTCTGTTCTTGCATGAGTCTTCAAATTACAAGCTAATTAAAGGGACCTACTTGCAGGGAGTATAGCCATTGTTAGTGAATCTCTTGAATGTTGTGATTTCTTTTAAGGTTAAAATGTTTTAGTAAAATTATATTTGGTTCTTCCAATATTTTCTGGATTGTGTTTAAACTTCTTTTTCAAGGTGAAATAATAGTCAATCGTAAGAATTACATGATTTGCGTGGTAGTTTCTCGGGGTGTGCACTTTTACTTTGGTTAAATAAAAAACAAACCAGGAAATTGATTTCTAACTTTTTTTTTTTGAAACCAAACCAAACTATATTATAACGAAAACACAATTGAAGTAATTTAGTTTGCTTGGGTTTCTTATTTGGTTTTGACCAAATAAGCAAAAAAAAAAAAGAAATCAAATAATTAAAAATTAAAGGAGCCCTCAATTCAAGTAAAATATAAACAGTTAAAATAAAAACAAGAGTCTTCTGTTCACTGAATGGCTTCAGTGTTTTGGGAATTCATTCTCTTCTCATTCTCCCAACACTAGAGTCATGCAACAAATTCAAGTCAAATATAAACAGTTAAATTAAAATAGAAAACAACAGTCTAAGTGCCTGTTCTGTGAATGGCTTCAGTGTATTGGGAATTCATTCTCACCTCATTTCCCCCAACACTAAAGTCATGCAACAGATGAAGCCTGCCTAAATGGGCAACTAAGAACTGAATTTGTAGCATCATAAATATAAACTGGTTCACATAAAACACTTTAGAAAACACAGTAAATGATAGTACGTAATACATAGGTTTCTTTGTTTTTGACCAAATTGTGCTCTGCCCTAGTTGTTTCTTTATACTTGCTTGATGGTTTATTGTGAGTGGAAGCTCCTTATATTGTAATCCATTGGTGACATCACTTTTACATCATTTCACGGTGCAACCATGTATTTTCATCCTTATGCTCATGATATTTTGTGTGTTTTCAGATTCAGTGGCCACTGTCAATTGTTATATCAAGAAAAGCTTTAACAAAATATCAGTTGATTTTCCGCTTCCTTTTTCATTGTAAGCATGTGGAACGCCAGCTCTGTGGGGCTTGGCAAATGCATCAAGTATGGACTTGAACTTATTGTTGTATTCTGGCGACCTTCTATGTGTTTGCTCTATGCTATCCTATAACTTCAACAAATTTTGCAGGGAGTTCGTGCTCTTAATTCTCATGGAACTGCCATCTCTAGATCATCTCTCCTCTGTCGTAGCATGCTGAGATTTATTAACAGTCTTCTGCATTATCTAACATTTGAGGCAGGTTTCTTTGTATCCTTTGCACCATAGCAGCTCTGAATACTTTTGTAAAGCCTAGAAGGAACAGCTCATGAAGTCAGACAAGTCTTACATACTCTTCATCTTCCATTCCACTTTATTTCAGTTTTGGGCATAACTGAACCTCAGTATTTCTTTACTTTGGGAACTCTCTGCATTTGTGGTAGTCAAAGCCACTAGCAAGATGGACTTTGTGTTTTGACTCTTAGCTTTATCAGGGAAAGGCACAAAAAAGGATGAGGAAGAAAATATGAACTTATATTGAGATGTTCAATTAGTTGTCTTGGTGCTTTTAAGTAACATTCTTGAAATCCTTCTTTTCAGGTTCTTGAACCCAATTGGCATGTGATGCATGGTAGACTCCAGACTGC
>CM025142.1:10675262-10686094 GCA_013467495.1 Gossypium gossypioides
ACAAATTAACGAAATTTATTAAATAAAAATTTTAATAATACTATACTTGAATCATAAATATTAATTAATAATATTTATGAACTCACTCATTGGATTTGTGGTCCCGAAACCACTATTTCTAACACCACTGAAAAACAGGTTGTTACACGTAAGCTCGTACAAGACCCAAAAATGATGAAAAATTATATTGAGATTGAATAATATTGTTAATAGCATATATAAAAGGGTAAACTGAATCGTACTTGTTTCTAAAATGAATGTGGCATCCCATAGCTCAGACCTGGTGATTGGGTCAAGTATAGGGTGTTACATCACAAGTCCTTAGTAAGGTTGTTAAGATTGATTATAATATGAGTGATGGTCAACAAGGCAAATATGCAAGAATGACAATTATGGAAAATATTAGCAAACCACTTATCCTTTATATTCATATTGATGGATTCACCCAGGTTGTCGAGTATTAGGGCCTTACTTTGATTTGCTAGGAATGTAGATTTTATGGGCACATTAAGGGGAATTGTGCTTAAAAAATTAGTGTTCTGACCCAACCAATAATGGAATATGTTTGCAACACTAATATCTCGAGCAAGAAGGATGATGCTCTAAATGATTTATTGTTCAAGCCATGGATGCAAGTTACTTCTTGAATAAGGAAACCTAGTGTAATTGATAAGGTAATAGCAAAAGGAAAAGGAATAATGATGGGAAAAGAAGTTAATTGTGGATCACGGTTTAATTCCTTGATGAATATGGGAAGAGATGATATGGTGGTGGAAAATAAAAAGGTAAATCTGGGTAATTCAAACTACAATATATTGAGTAAAAATGTGACTATTGCTAGGCCTAGTATGAGAAAGGTGTGGACCAAGTTTAAAGGTAAAGAGAATGTTGGATCACAACAAGGGCGTGAGATTGAGGGAAATAGTCAGGTGGACCGAGCCAATAGGAAGGGTCCATTTCGTGGCCAAGTGCAGAAACAAAATTCAATTATTGTTGAGAAATCTAATTCTTCTCTTAGGTTGTCTCATATTGAAGTATCTATTAAAGAGTCCCTTATTGAGTGAATCAGACAACAAAAAGGTAGTATAAGTGCTAGTCTAGGCAGTAACTTCACTAAGTCCGTGTTAAGAAGGAGATATGTACTAAAGATGAAATATATAACTAAAAAAAGGCCTAGAAGTGAAGAAGAAAATGAATGTTTGGGTGCCGACGAAACCAATTATCTAAGAATGGCTTCAGATGGTTTCTAGACCTCTAGATCGCACTAGTCTACTTGCTATCGATGATGTTAGAGCATTGGTGCTGGGAATGTGCAATCGACTATAAAGACGGATGAGCAATGAGTATGCAACAAAAAGAATATGTAGTGGAGATGTAGGATGGGGAACCAACTTAATTAAGTTTTGATTGGTTCTATTTCTAGTCTCGTTATTGTCTTGTTTTCTATGGCATATTGTTTATTTTGGAATTGTTAGGCGGTTGCAAACCCCAAATTCTTTCATATTTTTAGTCATTTTTTAAATACACAAAAATCTCAATTGGTAGTGCTTGTTGAGACTCGAGTGACTGGTATTGTAGTTGAGAAGTTTATTCATAAATCAAAGTTCTTGAATTCTTTTCGAGTCGAAACAAAAGGGTTTTCTTAGGGAATCTGGCTTATGTGGAATAGTGATCTACGAGTGAAGGTTATGGAGAGTAATACAGAATTTATTCATGTTGAATTTCTAAATGTAGTGACTACTAAACGTTTTCTTTATATTTTTGTGTATGCTAGTCCAAATGCATCTAAAAGACGGTTGCTTTGGGAGAAGCTATCGAGGACACATAGAAGCTTTGATTTACGCTTGATTCTTAGAAGGGATTTTCACTCTATTTTGACTGTTAATAAGAGTAAAGGAGGCGCTCAAGGTAGGCATTGCGTTACTACTGCCTTTCGTGATTTTGTTTTTAATATTGGCTTGATTGATTTGGGATTTCAAGGCCATATGTTCACCTGGGTGAGAGGCTCCTTATACCAACAATTAGATCGATGCATTTGTAACAATGAATGATTATTTGTTTTCTTCATTTTAGTGTTCAACATTTAGAAAGAATTGGCCCTGATCATCAGCGTTTACTCTTACAAGTAATGCACAAGGAGCCGAGAATAGTCCCTCCTTATTTTCGTTACTTGATTGCTTGGTTGGGGCACCCCAATCTTCATGATTTCTTAAGTTCAAACTGAAGTGTCAGGGGGGATAATCGGGAGAACATTCGTAACTTTTTTGGTAAGGTACCAATATGGAATAAAAAGGTTTTTAGGCATATAGTGAAGAAAAAAATCTAGACTCTTAGCTAGGTTAGCTGGAATTGATAAAGCTCTTGACATTGCACCAGTGGTATTTTTATCAGAGTTAGAACACAAGTTAAGATTAAAGCTAAATAATGTTCTACAGTAGGACAAAAGTTTGTGGTAGCAGCGTTTGAGATTAAATTGGCTTTTGTACGAGGACCAAAACATTAGATTCTTCCATCTATGTACTATTCGGCGTAAGCAAGAAAGCATTATTAATCAACTTAAGTTGGAGGATGGAACTTAGTGTGATGATCATAGTCAATTGAGTCATATCGTATTTGATTTCTATATTAAGTTGTTTTCGAGGTATACGAAGTTGGGTAAGGGCTATATGATACGAGGGGACTTTCCAAATCTTAGTCACGTTGACATTGCTCTACTCAATGGTACTATTTCAGATGAAGATGTATGTACTGCTGTGTTCGAAATGCAACCATTAAAAGCTTCGGGGTTAGATGTGCCACCAACGTATTCTATCAGAAGAATTGGTCGATCACTATCGGAGCAACTACAGACAATTGTACACCATTCAATCATTTACACATGTAAATAAGCATAAATCACATTCACAACTTGTCACACAATCATTTCTAGGTCTCACACAAGCTTACGAAAGCTCTTTTGCTGATCCGAGAATGAATCAAGAACAAAATGTAAAGGTGATAATCTACAGGAAAAAAAACAACCAAAGTAAGCATTAAGAATGCTTAGCAAGTTCAAATGGAATTTCTAGACTTACCTTGATTAATTAAAGAATAATAAAATGTCAAACATTTTGGCATTCAAAAGTGGCTATCCTTGGAACATCTAGATACGTGTCAACATTATCAACCAAATAGGTTAGTCATACTTACATATCATGAGAAATATCATGAACATTAAGGAAATTATATACCTATCACATATCGAATATCAAATATCAAATATATACTATCTCAGTTCCAATTCACATTTAAGTTTCCATTTTCATTCAATTGAATATCGCATGATGGAACTATAGTAAAGCAGACTTGGATACATAGGCAAATAAATTGCTTACACTAGTTGACATTATAATAGAATTGCTCACACAAGCTGACACTATATCAAGGTTACATGTCTGGGCTAAACCTATGATACATATAATCCTAGAATTTACAGCGTAATAACATGTAAAATCCTTGTTCTATTACGCGTATAACCTTGTTGGCATGCCAAACGTATCCTGACCTTCTAAGTTCACACGGGCATGCATTCCATATATACATCATTAAAAATCCCTATATCTAATTACATAATTCATTTACATGTCATGTAATCAATCAATTTTCATATTTATACCCTATATTGTTACATAATAACTAAAAGACACTCGACATTTCAATTTAGTCATAATTTGCCAAACATGCCAAATTTACCAGAATTCAAATTATATCTAAACATTTATATATATATCAAATCAAACACTATATAAAATAAACTATTAAGTTCCATATAAACTTACCTGTTTAAAATGTGAAAATAGTGGATACTTTAGGGACTAAACCACAATTTTCATTTTTTCCCTATTAGCTCCACTTTGGTCCAAATCTTGAACTATACAATTATTTTATATACAGATAAATACCAATTAATTTTTGATTTCCCAAAAATATTTATATTTTATTCAATTTAGTCCCTGAACTCTGGATAAGCATAACTTTCGATTCCTAACTTCAGATTAAATTTGATTTCATATATTCTTATTAGGGACCTTATTATTCTTATTTCTAACATAATTTCATGAAAATTTTTACATTTATTCAATTTGGCCCCTAATGTAATAATGTTAACAATAATCTAAATTAACTTTACAATCTAGTCCTTTTCATATTCTACGCTTAAAACCTATCAAATTCAAGCCTAATCCTTTAAGAAATCAACAATGGAACCTTTCTAAAACTTTAAATTTTTTACAAATTGGTACATGATTTAGCTAAATCAAGCTCCCTTGACCCCAAAATCATAACAATTATAATAAAATGGCTTGAAATTACCTACCAATTAATGGCCAAATGCCATGAACACTCCTTACATTTTTCTTCTTGAAGTCTCGACAATGGTGGATGAATGAAAAGAAAAATGGCTTCTCCATCCACTAAGTTAGTATATATAGCTTGATTAAAGGTTAATTAAACTAGCTTAATTAACATAACATGATTTAATTACTTTAATTTAACCTTAATCATGCTTAGTGGATGTTGCCATCACTATCTATTAACTTCAATTTTAAGCTGGTTTAATTACCATTTTAGACCTTTGGTTAATTGCTATTTTAATCCCCAAGCATTTTATCAATTAAAAATCTATAGCGATTGGATTTTTACAATTTAGTGCCTAAGCCTTAATTAACTATTAATTCAACAAAATTACTGGACTAATATTTAATATATTTTTAGATTATCCCTATAAATATCCATATTTAATATTTACAGACTTCTTTTATGAAAATGGGGTTCTAAAATCGCATTTTTTGGTACCATTGAGAAGTCGGGTCGTTACAGTTGATTCTTCGATTTTTTGATTTATTAAGATAGCTATGTAGGGGAAGATATTGTTAGCACGGTTAATAATACTATTCTTGTTGTCATTCCTAAAGTGTTTAATCTTAAGGTTACTAAACATTTTCGCTCAACTAGTTTGTGCACAGTCCTTTATAAAATTCTTACTAAAGTGATTGTGAACGAACTGAAGTCACTTATGCTTAAATTGGTTCACCCAAATCAAGTTAGCTATGTGTGGGGGAGACATATTTCAGACAACATAATTATTGCCTAAGGGACCATACACCCAAAGAAGATTAAAAAAAGGCGTAAAGGTTGGATGACTCCAAAGATCAATTTGAAAAAAGCGTGTGACAGACTTGACTGGGGCCTTGTGGAGGATATTTTAGAAGATGTTGGTTTCTCGGTTGGGTTGTGAAATGTTATTATGATTTGTATTACTACGCTTATAAGTTGTATTACTACTCCATCAATGAGAGTTTTGTTTAATGGCTCATACTCTAAGGACTTTAGACCACTTAGGGATATAAGGCCGAGTAACCCTTTATCGCAGTATATTTTTATATTATGTATGGGAACACTTGGCCAAGCTATTGTTAGGGAGGTTAGAAACAAGAATTGGCAGCTTATTAGATTAAATCAAGGTTGTCTACCAATCCTGTACTTTTTTTTTGTGGATAACCTGGTTCTGTTCATAAGGGCCTCTTGTAACAGTTTGTTTTCAGTAATGCTGGAAATGGTGATTTTGGAACCTCATTTACCGGTGATTAAATCAATAAGTTTCAATATTAATTAGTCTATTATAGTGTTATATAGAACCCTCGTTTGATTTGTTTGATTGAATAATCTATTTAGTATAGGGATGAAATCGTAAAGGTGGTAAAAGTTGACCATTATAAATTTCTTTTGCTAATGATAATAAGTTGATCGATTGGGGACTAAAATGATATTTTTCTATTTCGTTAAGTGATGTTATTTTGAATTCTATGTGTAATGGTATTTATGTGTTCATATGGTTGTGGATAAAACTATGTTTTGGCAAGTTAGTCAAGCTTGATGTTTTGCATACGATTAGCTTTAACTTGTTAGCCTAAATAATTAGAACATTAGTTAAATCTTGATAACTTGGTATGAATGTGTGTGTTGAATGGTTGAAATTTTACTAATATGTTTGCAAATATAAAATGTGGTACCAATGAGGGTACATTGGTTAGGCACTTAATATGGATGTTTTGACATGTTTTAAGCATGTTTAATTGTGTTTTGAATAGGTTAAATGGTTGGTAATTAGGTTTCTTAGTGTTCAAGTAAGCATGATTCGGTAAAGTTAAGTTTTAAGGTGTATTTAGGTACACACAGCCTGAGACATGGTCTATCACACGACTATGTGACACACATGCCCTGGCCACACAATCGTGTGTCTTAAGATAGTGAGTTACACGGGTTGAGACACAGTCGTGTGTCTCAAGTCAATGAGTTACAAGATGGAGACACGAGGTGGGACACAGCCGTCTATCCCAACTTCAAAAGCCACATGGCCTGGGGCATATCACACGGCCATATGACCTCTGTTTCTAAAATTTTTGAAAATTTTCCCCAAACCTTTTTGAGTTGTTTCAAATTAGTCTTTGTTTATTTTATGATTATTTTTAGGGTCTCGTAAACTAGTATTAAGGACTGTAAGAGTATTTTTATGCTAATTTTAAATGAAGTAGCGAACCTTAACTTGGTAAAGTAGGTCATTCTACTAATATCATCGGATGTAGATATCCAGAGTATAACCTAATACTCTGATGCTAATAATTGGAATAGTCTTATTAGGTATCCAACTTCTAGCTTTCAAGAAGGGATAAATAGTGATAAGATTGTAAACAGTGGAAGACCAAGTTTAGTATTGCATTACACATCTCATCACTTAGTTGTTCAAAATAGTAATATAGAAAATATTAAATTAGCATGCTTTGTTCTATGTATAATATGAGTGTTAATAGCCAGCGTACACCTTTACGTATGTTTGAATTAAATGTTCTGATTGGTTAGTAATACTCGTGACCCTAATCTAATGACGAAGACGAGTTAGGGTTGTTACATTTACTGGTATCAGAGCTACAAGTTTAGCCGATTCTCAGACTAAATCAAGCTCAAAATTGAGTCTAGAGGTACATGCCAACATTAAGTCGAGTCTGAGTCGAGATTTGGATGCTGGTTATAATGATTTCTATTTTATAGTTAAAAGATGGTAAATGAATCAGATAATAAAGTTGAACAAGAGTTTTACTCTAGTGATGATTATATTGAGGATTATGAAGAAACTGAGTCGATAACACCGAATGCTAACCCAGCTGGTGCTCAAAAACCTAATGTTGAGCGAGGTAATAATGAGGGAGTAGGTTATTTAAATTTACTTTGAGCTATCACTAATGTCCTTCAGCTTGTTGCGAGAACTACTTCTGCTGTAATACCTACACCTATTATCCAAGGGCTCCGATAAAAGAATTGTGGAGATATGGTGCGACTAAGTTTTCGGGGTTGATCCCTCAGCAGCTGAAGTTTGGATTGAATCTACTAAACATGTCTTACAACAACTTGAATGCGACCCTCACAAAAGTGTACTTTATGTTGTTTCTCTACTACAATGAGAAGCGCATACTTGGTGGTAGTCAGTAACACGCCACGTACCTATCAAACGGGCCAATTGGGAGTTCTTCCAAAAGGAATTTCAAAAGAAATGCATTGGAAAATTATATCTTGAAGATAGGAAACAAGAGTTTTTGCTGTTAAAGCAGAGTGGGATGACAGTGGCTGATTATGAACGGGAGTTATTATGACTCAGTAAATACGCTATTGAATTTATGTCATCCAAAATTGAAAGTTCTAAACAATTTCTACATGATGAGCTTTAGGTACAGTTGGTATCGCATCAAATCACAGAGTTTGCCGATCTAGTTCAACGCGAAAAATTGGTAGAACATGTTTTGGGTCTTGATAAAGAGGCTAAGGTTACTCGCACTGTTGGGAAGTGGATAGGAGCTGCTAGTTCACATCCACAATCTAAGCGAACTAAAGATTTTGTGGTAGTTGGAAATCGACCTTTAAGTCTAACATATCTGATAGAAACTGAGATCGACAACCGACTTTGTTTACAGGTAGTGTACGAGGCCCGTCCCGAGATACTAAAATTCTGAATTGTGAACACTATGGGAACAAGCATCAGAGTGAATTTTGGAAATTAACACGAGCTTATTTTTTATGTGGATCAATGGAGCATTTCGCTCGAGAGTGTCCGAAAAATGATAATGCTACCTCTGTTTCTTCTCAAAGGTTTGTACCTGTATCTAGGGGTCGTGGAGTCAGTCGTGGTGGTTCTATTGCCAGAGGTGGTGTTAGAAAGGGAAGTGATGTTGTTACTCATTAGATGGAGGCAGAACGTCAACTCGAGCATATGTTGTACGGACACGTGAGGAAGGTGATGCTACCGACATTCTTGCAGGTATCTTTTTATTACATTCAGAACCTATTTATGCTTTAATAGATCCAGGATCTTCACACCTGTATGTTAATGTTAAGTTAGTCAAATCAGAAAGTTTCAAGTCCAAGACGCCTAGAGAATCTATGTTGTGTCATGTAACAACCCATTTTCAATGAAATCGGAACAGTGGTTTTAGGACCACAAATCTGAGTCTAGAAGAAAAATTATTTTAATATTATTTCATGGTCTACATTAAAATTTAAATATCGTATGAAAATTTCGTAAAGAAATTTCATTGGTTATATGTCTAATTGGATGTAAAGGACCAAATTGCATAAAGTGTAAAAGCTGAATTCTAGTAGCTAAAGGGATCAAATAGCTATGTGATTCAAAATTTGAGGTCCTTATATGGCAAATAAATCATTTAGAAGAGTTAGTAGATAAAGATGATTATTCATCATTGGCAAATTAAGAAAAGAAAAGAAAAGGATAAAATTGGAAAGATAAAAAATAAAGATGATAAATAATAAAATAAAACAAAATATCATCATTTTTATCATCTTTCCTAAAATAAAAGACATGGAAACCCTAGTTTGAAGCTGGAAGATATACAAGCTTATTTGGCTTGATTGGGTAAGTATTCTTGTCCCTTTTTAATGATTTTTATGTTTCTGAGATTGTAATAGCTTAATCTAGCTATCTCAGTGATTAATTTGCAAATTTACCAAAGTAATAGGGTTTTCCATGGGTGAGTATGCATGAATTATGAAGTTTTATGGTAGAAAATTAAAGGTTGTTTATAGATAAACAACTTTTGTAAAGTGAATTTTGATGAAATTGTGATTTAGGGGACTAAATTGAAAAGATTTAAAATTCATGGAAAAATTCTAAATTTTATTAAATACATGGGCTGCTACTATGACATGTAAAAATCGGCTAGGCTTGGAATAATGATTAAATTGCATGAATTTCATTTTTTGAGCCTAGGGAGAAAATCATAATTAATTAAAACTATAAGGGCAAAATAGTATTTTTTCTAAACATCTGTATTGGATTGAATTGAATATGAATTATACTAAATTGAGTTAAAATTTACTCATATAGATCCAGATAGGCCAAATACGGAGTTAGATCGAGGAAAAGCAAAAGTATTGGTTTGGTAGATTTTGCGTACACGAACAGTAGTAGAGGTAAGTTCGTGTAACTAAATTGAGTATATTTATATGTTTGAATTGAATGTTGTGTATGTGAATTGTGTAACTTCCATGTATATGAAATCAATCACATATACGATAATGTCCGACAAATATTAAGTCCCGTATGAATAAATGAAATTCGATGGATACCGGGTTCCCGAATTGGTTGTGGTCATGTATGTGTCGCGGACACACCATAGCTCGAAAGAGCATCCTGTTATTAGCTCTCATGAGCTTCCCGTTATATGGTTCTTGCGAGCTTCCCGTTAATAGCTTTTCGGATCATCTCGATTGGTTGTGATCCTGCATGTGTTGTAAACACACCACAGCTCTTATGAGCGTCCCGATATATGGCTCTTCGGAGATTCCCGATTAAAGGCTCTTTCATGAGCTTCCTGATTATTGGCTCTCTGGAGCTTCCCGATATTGGCTCGCTTTAACTTTTCGATATTGGGTCACATGAGCTTCCTGTTATATGGCTCGAAAGAGAGTTTCCCGTTTATGTGCTCCTATGAGCACTCCTGAATATGAATTGACGGATTTCAGTTTTGTACACTTTGTGTGTACTACCTGTGTATCCATCGATATTTTGAATGATTCAACGAGCAAAGTTCTGACATAAGATAAAATGTGAGTTCGAAACGAACTAATACCTGTATATACATGAAATACATGGAAATGATATACCTGAAGCATGATTTGGTTATTACTTGAATGTGGAACTTGCTTGATGACCATATTCATCCATGATCAATGGCAATTATATGTGATTATATGACTAACATGATGGTTGAGGATATGTGTTTAGGCTTTTGGCCCAGTTGTTTGGAATATGTTTTGTATGCTTACCTTATATGTAAAATAATGGTAAGTTAAATTCCATGTTATACGAACTTACTAAACATTTTACTAAGCATTAAATGCTTACTCTGTTTTATTTTCTCTATTTTATAGTAATTTGGAAGCTAGTTGGGTTGGAAGCTTGGTGGAGATATCTCACACTATCCATCAGTCCATTTCGGTACATATAGAAAGCTAAATTTTGGATATAATGGCATGTATAGGGTAATTTGGCCAATGTTGGCTTATAAGTATTTTGTTGTAAATAGTCATTGAAATGACTTGTTTATGGTGCATTTTGATATATATATGTGATTATCATGCTTAATATGTGTTTGAAATGGTTAAATGATGGTTAAACAATACGTATATTGAGGCATGGTTTGAGTTAGTGAAATTGATAAGTTTGGATATTTGAATATAAGTTATGAAATGTTAAGTATAAAACTAGATTTTGGCTTGAATTGAAG
>CM025142.1:10798620-10811569 GCA_013467495.1 Gossypium gossypioides
ACATGGAAGCCATGTAATAAAAAAAAAAACTCAATTTTCACTCAACTTTTTCTAAAATAATGATTAGCAACCTTGCATAATGAAATCAAGAATAAAAAACCTTATAATTGCATATTGCTAAAATACATGTAATATTTGCCATGCGAGTAAAGAAAATATTTAGAAAATGTTATATAATCAAATTCAATAAAAGTGTTTTTATTATATTAAAAAATTTATCACACGCATATATGTGCGGAAAGAACATATTTAGAATATAAAAATGTATTTAAAAATAACATACAACAAATAATAAAACGTATAGTTTGAAATTAATTAATAATAACACATGATACGATATTAAAATTAGAAAAAATAGATTAAATTGTGAGTAAAAAGAAATTTAAACTAAAAAATATATCATATTGTTTATCATGGTATTGTCATCAATGTTGAGTTGGTGTTGAGTTAATTTGTGACACATCAATCAACAACATTATTAATACTAGAAATCTTATTACACGTGTATGTGTGTGGAAATAATGTGTTTAAAACATAGAGATGTATTTAAAAGTAACATACAATAAATAATAAAAAAGTATGGTTTTGAACTAATTAATAGAATCACATGAAAATGTACGACATTAAATTAAAAAATATTAGATTAAATTGTAGTAAAACTAAATTTAATCATAAAAATACATCAAATTAAGAATACTAAATAATTACAATTGCTTATTATTGTTTTGTCATTAATCCTGAGTTGGTGTCTTGTTAATTTGTAACACTAACTCAATCAACATTATTAATATAGAAATTCCATTATATGTGTATAAGTGCAGAAACCATAAATTTAGTACACAAATGTGTGTTTATAAATAATATACAATAAATAATGAAACTAATGGTCTGAAACTTATTAATAATAACACATGAAATATGCACATTGTAATATTTAAAAAATTGATTAAATTATTTATCATTTTGTTGTGATCATTCTTGAGTCAGTGTCGAGTTAACTTATAACACCAACTCAATCAAATACATCATTAATATATACAATCGATGGAGGTAATAAAGTATGTATAATAAAATTAAAATGTACAAAAATATCAAGATGAAGCTTTAGTTGAGTGGTAAATTAAAAATTTTACTAATGCAATTGATGTGGGTTTAAATCCCACTATTTGCATATTTTTATTGGTTTTTGTTAAAATAAAAGATTAAAATACCCTCAAATAATATGACTTATTTTACATATGGGATGATATTTTTGTAATTTACGTAATCAAGTCAGTGAACGATTGACTCGTAAAACCAACTCAGTAAGGGATTTGATCAATAGTATATATATACATACAATTGATGGAGGTAATAAAATGTGCATAATAAAATTAAAATGTATAAATTGTTAAAATAAAATTTTGGTTAAGTGGTAAATTTGAGGTTTTACTAACCTAATTGGCATGGCTTCAAATCTCATTTTATGCATCATGTTATTAAATTTTTAATTAAAAAAAATAAAATACCCTCAAATAATATAATTTAGGACATCAAATTAATTTCACTTACTTCTCTAGAACCTGATTGATTGATGAGTGATACCAACTCAATAAATGACCTTATAAATAGTATAGATATACAAATATATAACAAACATGTTTATTAAAGTCAAAAACACCTACTTAATCATATAATTTACTTTGCAAATAAAATGATTTTTTATTTTATAATTCCTTATTAGACTGGGCACCTAGTATAGGATTTTATAAATAAAATAAGTATAGATACAAATATAACATATATACTCAAATGATAAAAGAAAAAAATTTATCCGCATGGTGTTCTTAGTCCAAATCTTATTAGAGACAAATTTTTATTGATTTATAAAGATATAAAAAGTCAAAAATACCCACATAATCATATAACTTTGCAAATAGAATGCATTTTTCTATAATTCTTAACTGAGTTGAGACTCGGTTGATTGGTAACACCCACTTAATAAATGACTTTATAAATAGTATGAATATAGATATATAAAAATAAAGTGAACAAAACATAATAAAATAAAACTTTGATTGAACGATAAAATTACGAGTTTATTAATATAAATGACATAAGCTCAAAGTCTCATCGCATTCAAATTTTTTATGATTATTAATAAAGTGATGCTCGATTAACTCGTGTTTAAATGGTATTATACATTATGAATTAAATAAACAGTTAAGAATTTAAGATGAAACAACGGCATGGCACTTGATAAAAAAGTCACGGTTTAATTTAAGGGAAGGAGAGAATCGGGCGAACCGGGTAAAGGAGTCGGTTAGGGCAGTTTTAGAAGATATAAAAGTAAGAAGAAACATCTGGAGAGAGCGGCTTTAGGGCGTAAAAGAAAAGAAATATAAGCCGTAGAAGAGGGCTCTCTCTTGGTTGAGCTTATTCCCCCCATTATTTCCTTTACTACTCCTTTTCCAAATCTTTTCAGGTTTTATTTTTCAGATCTAATCCTATTTTCCCCTCGCTTTTGCTTCTCTTTCATCTTTTCTAATTTTTTTTTTGGGCGGTGGATAGATGGATCGTTACCAGAGGGTGGAGAAGCCGAAAGCAGAGACACCCATTGACGAGAATGAGATTCGGATTACCAGTCAAGGAAGGATGCGTAGTTATATCACTTATGCCATGACTCTGCTCCAGGTTTTCTTTTTTCTTTTTGGTTTAATTTCTAGGTTTTTAGACCTTTATTTCATTTGGGTGTTCGATGCTTTTGAGAAAAGTCTAATATCTTAAGTGTTTGTAAAACGATTTTTGTTTTATAGGAGAAGGGATCGAGTCAAGTAGTTTTTAAGGCAATGGGAAGGGCCATTAACAAGACTGTGACCATTGTGGAGTTAATTAAGGTAAATTAAGTTACCTTTTTAATCTATGTGAAGGGTTTTATTCTTTTGATTCTTGTTTAAGGAGGCTGACAATGTCTTCTATGTACTTCTAATGCAGAGAAGAATCGTTGGTTTACATCAGATTACATCAATTGGATCCATGGATATAACAGATATGTGGGAGCCTCTGGAGGAAGGACTTCTTCCGTAAGAGCTATATTTAAAACCTTTTTGCAATAAAGATTTAGGGTATTCTATGCACTTAATCTGTTTCTTTAGGGAGTTTAGTAATTTGTTTAATTATCACAGATTGGAGACCACCAGGCATGTGTCAATGATCACTATAACCCTTTCGAAAAAAGAATTGAATACGTCCTCTGTTGGGTAACTTCCTGCACTTGTTTCCCTTTACTGATACAAGTACATTGTTCCTCATTATACTTGTTTAACTTTAATTTTTAAGTGAAGGTCAAATGGGTTCTTTTTGTTAATATGAAGCAAGTTGGACTTGGGTTTTTTACAACCGTGCTAGTTTAATTACATTTTTATTAATGTTGAGAAACTGGAGAATTTTAGCAAGTAGAAGGTTTAATGCTCTCATGATGGTGGCTTGATGGTTTAATTCTCAAAGTCGGTCAGTGACTCATGAATCACTTCATCCAGGTACCAGCCTCCATTACCAGCCGATCAGGTGAAAGCATCCACAGAAGTCGATCATGAAGGAGGTACTGGACACATTTCGTTACCTGCACTATTTTTTTGGGTTATGCTGAATGCCCATATTTCCTTTTATAGATTTCTTTTTGTTTAGCAGAGGGCTCACCTAATGACCGAGGTAGGGGCCGTGGTGGTAGAGGAAGGCCGAGGAGTAGAGGTATGCTGGTTTTGAGTGTTTGATACGCACCTTGTTAGATGTAATGTTTTGTTGTGTTTGGTTCAAGACTTACCATGGCTCTAAATTTTATTGAATGTAATGTAAAAAATATTGAGGCAAATACTTAGTTGTATTCTTATTCAGGGAACGGTTTTGTCTCTGCTGAGTATGAGGATGGAAGCTGGGACCGCACTCGTGGCTATGCTAGGGGTAGAGGTCGAGGAAGAGGACGTGGGGTCCGGGGCCGTGGACGTGGAGGATACAATGGACCTCAGTTTGATAGGCCGCAAGATGAAGGCTACAATTATGAAGCCCCTCCCCAAGGTGGCCGTGGTGAGTTTTCCATTTTTTAGTTTCCATAAAAGTTTTAGCATGTTTAATGGTTTCCTCATGGACTGTGGTGTGCATATACATAATGACCAATTTTTTTGGTTCTATTTTTTCCCTTGACGTGTTGCAATTTGAACTATTTTAAACACGGTGAATAAAAAAATGCACTTGGAATGCTAGTAAGATGATGTAGCACTAAAAGAAGTTAATGAGATGCAATCATAGACTTGTTGATGGCCTGAAGGGGACTTGCTTAATGGTTCTTGATTTGCTCTTTGAAGGTCGTGGCCGTGGCAGGGGATACCGTGGAAGGGGCCGTGGGTTTAGATCTAATGGGCCAATCCATGCAGCTGCATGAGGTGGTGTGTGGCATTCCTTGAATGATATGGAAATGACGGTGTTGGATGCTATGCATATCTAGTTATATGTTTATGAATTTTTTCTCCTTTTCGTTTATCTTGTCTGTTCTTTATTTTATAGTCTTAGGGTGTTCTCATTTTTTTCTTCGTTGTTTATTACTGGCAGTTTTAACTTTAGGATGTTTTCGTGTTGATGTTCATGGGTAGTCTTAGAATAGTTGCATTTAAGGTTTTCAATAGTGCAGCCGCCTCACACCATAGGGAGGCAGAATGTCTTTTTTTTTGGGTTTATTTTGTAGCCTTAGCTTATATGTTTTGAACAATTGTAAACAGAAAATTTTTCCCTTTTTAATTTGTTTTAGAGTTTGCTACTTAGCTTGCTTCTTCTTGAAGATTATTTCAAGACTATATTCAGTTGTCAATAGGAAGCACAATAAACCATTGCAGCTTCAGCAAATTCTAAAGAGACTAAACTTTATTTAAATTATGCATAACTAGTGAGTCGCCTAAATAGAATAAGCTTTACAGATCTGTTATTTGCTATGTTGATAAAAATTACACTTGGCCTTCACTAAGCTTGGGTTAAAATAAAAGACTCCATTATTTGTTCAACCCAACTTATACACAAATCACTAGTCATTTTAAATGTCAGTAGGGTCAATACCTCCGCACTTTGTTTCATCTAAGCTGACTAATTTAAGCTAATGCAGTAGTAACTGCTCGGTATCCAACCTTTGTTGAAGAGCAAAACACTGCACATTATATTTTTGAGGAACAAGAAATTGAAACACAATAAAAACAAATAACCTAACCAATAGCGGAAGTGATCACATGCCTGATCAAAATTAAAAGAAGTGAGAAGGCGACTGTCATGTTCACGAGCAATTTGAAGACCAAAACAAGAGGTGCGATTGAGATACTTTAGCAGTCGTTTTACTGCCTTCTAGTGTGCTTGGCGGACAATACACGAATTGTGAAAGCTTATTGACTTTAGAAGGCAACGTCAGGTCACGTGAAAGCTAAATATGGAAGCTTGCCTACAATCTTTCAATGGTAAGATCCATCAACAATGGGGTCGTCAGGAGGAACACTCAAAAGTAGAACTCGAAGGAGTAGGTACACCTTTGGTATCATGTATACTGACATAATGCAAAAGATCAGCAATATATATTTGTGTCGAGATAGGTAAAGACCCCTAGTATGTGGAATCACCTCAACATCCAAAAAATAACTCATGAAGTTTATCAAGCCGTAGAGAAAATGTATTAGAGAGATTATGAATAGTATGACGAACTCCGGATAAATTATTACTAGTGACAATTATGCAATCCGCATGAATAAGTACATGAACAATGAACCCAAACTTTTTGAGAATGAATAAAAATTGAGTCTAATTTAGACTTGAAGAAATTCTATTATCAAATTATTTCATAGTATTAGACTCGTGAAGCCTATTTGACGCCATAGATTGCCTTGTTGAGCTTACAGGCACGGGTAGACAAGAAAGTATGTTCACAGATAGCTGGTTGTTCCATATAGACATCTTCCTCCATGTGCCCCTAGAGGAAAACATTGTTGGCATCTAATTGATGAATAGGCTGGTTACATTGAACAAAAATATTGACAATTAAGCGAATAGTTGTGGGTTCAACAATCAGACTAGAGGTGGAATGTTAATCACGTCCCGATCTCTGAGTAAATTCTCTAACCAACAATCATGTGTTATACATGTTAATAGAACCATCAATAACGTTTAATATAAAATAACTATTTACAATTTTTATTTGAGTCATCCTGTTGTCCCAAAATACACCCCATGAAATTTTCTTACACTACCAAACATAAGATCAAAGGCCTCTTTTGCACTAGTGACGTAATCAAATACGCTTTTATATTTCTTCCATTGCTATTTTTTCAGAATAATTTGAAGATGGGATCACATTTGGCAGTTAACTGAGAGATGAATCGGGATATACAATTCAATTGTCCCAAGAATCCTCTTGCTTATTTCTGAGTTCGTACCAAATTTTGATTGTGTTGACTTTGTTTGGATCTACTTCGATACCTCGTTCACTCACTACAAAGCCTAATACTTTCCTCGACTTCACACCAAAAGTACATTTTGCTGGATTTAATCTCAATTTGTACCTTCTTAGCCTTTCAAACAATTTGTGAAGGTTTTCCATGTGATTCTCTTCTTTTGCTAATTTGGCTATCGTGTCATCTATATAGACCCCTATCTCTTTATGCACCATGTCATGGAAAAGTGTCACCATGGCTCGCTAGTATCGCTAGTATGTAGCCCTAGCATTCTTCAAACTAAATGGTACAACCTTGTAACAAAAGTTCCCTACATCATAATAAACGTGGGTTTTCTCCATGTCTTATTTGGCCATTTTGATTTGATTGTCCCTCGAGAAAGCATCCAAGAAGGAAAAGGTACTGTGTCTAGTAGTGCTATCTACCAATGTGTTAATAAATAACAAAGGGAAATTGTTTTTGGGACTGTCTCTATTTAAATCCAGGTAGTCCACATACATTCTTATTTTTCCATATTTCTTCGGCATCGACACTATGTTTACGACCTACTCTGGATATTTGGTTACTTCCAAGAATCCTACATCGAATTGTTTGTTGACTTCTTCTTTGATCTTAAGCAGCTTCGGGCTTCATTCTCGTCAACTTTTGGTAAATCAATTTACAATTTGGCTTCAAAGGAAATCTATGCTCAACGATGCTCACATCTAACCGGGCATATCTTGATATGGCCATGTGAAGACATTTGAATAATCACAAACTAAATCTTTTAGTTGTTGGTGTTGGGGATTGACCCATATAAACAACAAGATAATAAAAGTTGAGAAGAGCGAATACAAATACTTTACACGGAAAAACCCTTCTAAAGAGGATAAAAAACCACAAACAAAGATAATTTCACTAAAACGGCAAATATGAAGGGTACAAAAGATGGAGATAAAACTAAACTCAAAACCCGAAATAAGAACCCTTAAAACGTAAGCACAAAATTCTCTGAAAGCTTGTAAAAGCTATACCTAAATGTGTTATGAGTTATCTTTTTAGGGTGGAAAAATGATCTATTTATAAGCTAAATTCGTAGGTCAAATAATATTAAAGTAACCTACACTAATAAGAGTTTAAGTGGGAAACTAATATTAAAATAATCTACACTAATCAAAGTTTAAGTGAGAAACTAAGAACATAGTTTAGCTGGGAGAAGAAAAGTAAAAAAATGTGAGGTATAACTCCACAAATCTCCACATTGACTCGTATTTCCATAATGCCTTATTTTCCAAAGCCAGCTACGAGCTTATCCCGAACTATGTAAGATGTTTAACTGAGTCAAAGCTATGCTTAGAAGCTGGAAGTCTTCTAGTCTTCGACTTGTATACTGCCAAATCAAAATTGACCCGAGTCTGATTTCCACGAACGCAATGCCCTATCTTTTCAAAACTTGCATCCAAAAGAGAACATCTCTTCTACAAAACGGTCATACTGTTAGCTCGATAAATCAAACCGAAATTGCCAATAGGGGGTGAATTGACTTTTAAAAATTTTGTGAAAGCTAGAAAGAAAATTGAAAGATGAACACGATAATTTAGAGCGGTTCGGCCTCAATTACCTACTCCACTACCTTAGCTTTCTACAATTAAGGATTTTCCCAAATTCACTAAATTGATAAGCTTTGAGGACAATGTTTAACCTTACAGCTCCCTTAAGATTTCTACCCCAAATCTTAAGACACAAACCCTCTCAAGGTACATATAAGCAAACAAAGAAATAATCCTTGCAAGATCAAAGCGTTTACAAATTAAGCTCAAATACAATAAAATACACTTGAGCAAAAGAATAGAAGTAAAATTCACAAGTGTATGTAAAAAGAATATGGAAATAGTAACCTCAAAGGTTATTGAATTGATGATTTTGCTTGAAAGTACTTTATTGTTGTTGTAGGATCTTAAGAAGTTGGTACTTATACCTCCTAATTGATTTCCAACAATTGAGGTTGTTGGTGTCATGAATAGTGCCGTTGGAGATGTAAAAATCAGAGCATATAATTCACCTGCAACACCGAGTATCGATACCATATAAAAATGTATCAATAGTTTTTGTAATAAATGCTAAATTCAGTGACTGTTGGAGTTTTACTATAGATGCCAAAACAACTTTATCGATACTTTATAACAAGGTATCGATACCATATCGATACTTTGTAGGTTTTGAGAGAAACATAATGCTATTTTGATATTGCTTTTAAGAAGGGGTATCGATATTTCAAAAAATATTGATACTTAATCAAAAGGTATCAATACTTATTAGGGTTTGTTAAAACAAAATTCCACTTTGGTATCGTTTTTAAGAGATGGTATCAATAATTTAGAAAATATCAATACTTTGCCAAAAAAATATTGATACTTTTTAGCCTGGAGCAATTTTGACTTGTTTAAAAATTGTTTGATTTATTAAAAGTCTTTTTACTAAGTGAAAATCATTTTAACTTTGATTTTAAAGTTGTTTCAAAAATTTTCTAAGAGTTCAAAGTAGATGTTCAACATTTTATCTCTTAGATTTTAATTTTAAACAAATCATTTTGTCAATTTTGTTTAATTTTAATTTTTATTAAAAAACAGTTCAATTTATTATATCAAAACATTTTATCAAAAAAAGCTTGGTTTAATACATACATTGTTCCCTTCTATGATCAAGTTGTCTCCGCTTCAAATGAGTCCACTTCGACTCTTTAACAGATGAGAGACATCCTGTTTCATTGGTCACTAATTCTTCCAGAACATAAAGACTGTCAATCTTTTTACCTTTCATCGAAATGAGAGCCCCACGGGATACTTTAATGTCACTTGACTCGGTGTTAATTGTACAACCTTTGTTGTCCAAAATTCCCAAAGAGATGAGATTTTTCTTTAAGTCAGGCACATGTCTGATATTTTACGGTGTCCTAATTGTCTCATCGTGCATCTTGATCTAAACAGTTCCAATACCGATTACCTTACTGGGAGAACTATTCCCCATGTGCACAATTTCACCTTCAACTGAATTGTATGTGGAGAACCAGTCCCTATTGGGAGACATATGGAAAGAGCACCCCGAATCTAGGATCTACTCAGACGTCAGCTCGAAGCTTTCACTTGTTGGCACCAACAAGAAATCATCACCCTTGTCATTGGCCAAATTAACACTAGCTAAAATTTTCTCGTTGCTCTTAGTAGCCCTTTTATTTCGCAATTTGTAACAATTTGCCTTGATGTGACCTAACTTCTTACAATAACAACATCTTTTGTCTCGCTTCCTTGATGCTACCAAAATCGAGGCTTGCCTATCTGACTTGCTATCCAAACCAAACTTATTGTCGTGTTTTTCTTTGCTCAATAGATGACCCTTCACATCATCGAATGAAAGATTATCTCTGTCATAAATCAGGGTCTCTTTGAAAGACTTGTATGAAGGGGGTAAAGAGCACAATAATAGTATAGTTTGATCTTCATCGTTAATCTGAACCTCAACATTTTTTAAATAATTCAAAAGAGTAATAAGTTGATTGATGTGACCTCTAAGGTGCTCACTTTCGTCCATGCGGAGCGTGCATATACGTTGTTTCAACACCAATCGGTTAGCCAAAACTTAGTCGCGTAGAGGGTTTCTAACCTTTTCTGTAAGGTAAATGTTGTTTTCTCCATCAAAACTTCTTGCAACACATTATTTGTTAGACATAATTGAATCGTGGACAGAGCCTTTTTATCTAATTTATCCCATTCTGATTTATCCATGTTTGGAGGTTTGTTCTTTGTAAGGACCGTCTTAAGATCACCTTGAATCAGAATTGCCGTCATTCGAACTTGCCACAAATTGAAATTTGTAATGCCATCGAATTTATCAATATCAAACCTTGTTGTTGCCATCTTTGAATGGGTTGATTGCAGAAATCGAACTAATTCTGATACCAGTTTGTTAGGAATTGACTTGTACAAACAACGAGATAATAAAAGTTGAGAAGAACGAATACAAATATTTTACGTGGAAAAAACCCTCCGTAGAGGATAAAAAACCACAAGTAAGGATAATTTCACTAAAACGACAGAAACGAAGAGTGCAAAGATGGAGATAAAATAAAACCCCAAAACCCGAAATAAGAACCCTCAAAACGTAAACACAAAATTCTCTAAAAGCTTGTAAAAGCTTGTAAAAGCTAATACCTAAATGTGTAATGAGTTATTTTTCTAGTTGGAAAAATAACCTATTTATAAACTAAATTTGTAGGTTAAATAATATTAAAATAACCTATACTGATAAGAGTTTAAGTGAAAAACTAAAAATAGAGTTTAACTAGGAGAATAAAAGCCGAAAAATACAAGGTATAACTCCATAGTTGGCGTTGATCAGGTGCGAGGGTTGTCCTTATCTTAACTTCTCTCTTTAACTTCATCATCCCCCAAATTTATCATTTTTATCTCTTCTCGATGAGGCTCTATGGGTTTCTTCTCCCGCTTCACCAATTTCAAGATCTCTTCAGTATGTTAACTTCGTCTTTAGTTTCAAGATCATTAGAATGGATTGTATCATGAAAATTTGGTTCGATAATGTCATTAAGATAATTTATTTGTTCATTATGAGAATCCTTAAAATATCTATGAATACATATATTGGTATACATATAATGGAAACAAATGAATAAATAATATAAAGGCACGAGTGAAAATATAATCCGAACTCAATTTTATTGAAAAAGAACCATTTTACATAGTTCAGAAAAACAAAAAAAAAAAGCCTCTCATTAAAACATTGCCTTTGTAATTAAACATACAAGAAGAAAAACCTTGAAAACAAAAATGTTGAAAATTACATCTCAACAATTTCAAGGATAATGGGCAACAATATGAGTTGCCAATTATTTAGCCCAGCTAGGTCATAGCGGACCTAGTCGTTTTCCTCTAACGACTCTTCCTTTCCCACCATAGTGAAATCCAATATGACTCCATCAATCTCCAACCTACTTGGAACACTGTTTAGATCTACATACCCTATAGAGCAAAAAGTCTCGTAGAGCAAATGAATTGTAAGCCTTTAACTTTCCGGTTCCTTTCCATTTAGTTGTGCCACTCTCTTTTCTCTATTTTCCTTCCTAATTCTTTCAACATCTTTCTTTGTCAATTTGTAGCCCATCCCTCCCATGTCTCTTTGGGTGGGAATATTTAAAGGCTTTTAGATGACTTGCAAATCCTTTTTCAATCTTGATCTAATTTGCCAAGCCTTCCTAACTGTTTGAGCATATAATATATTTGCAGTTCGAGGCACATGAGGCTTAGGAATTCTCGCTTCTTTTGCAACATAAGAGGCATGACCTTGTCCCAGTGTGTGTGTGCTGGAGCTTAGAAATATGCAATTAGATATAAAAACAGGTGTGATATTTGTATAAGTCAAATTGTAATATAGTTTTGTTATTTACAACGAAATACTTAGAAAATATTTTAAGGAATTATTACAAGCAAATTTGACATGAGCTTGTAGTAGTATTGGGCCAATCCCATCTTTACAAAATTCAATTCGGAGTTCAGAAATGAACCCACTAATTTGGATTTCGGTTGTTTTGGGCCTAAACAAAAGGATTACAGTCTTCTAGAATCTGGAACAGTACAAAGGAGATCAGTTAAGGAGCAATCAAATGTTCAAAATTGAAAAAAAGGAGAGGAGAGAGTGAAAAACCCTTGTTCTCTCCCACGTTTTTAAATCAATGTCGGATGTCATGGTCGACCATACACAAAAACTGGAAGAAACAGCCGTCCCAAACAACTTAGAGCAACAGGACAAACAAGACGAAGAACAACCGCAGCAATCAGTACAAGAAAATGCAGAATATGAAGATGAAGAGTTACAGAAGCTTCTGGTCCCTGACATAACCCAACTTCCTCTCATTCCCCCCTCTGCTGTTGAATTCAACTTTGCCTCTTACTTTGCTCCAGGTTCCCCACCCCTCTTCTTTTTCAATCAATAATGGATTATCTATTTTTTTGTGGGTTTTGCTAAGGAACCCATAGGGCTTAGGCGCTTTAAGTTACATGATTTTATTTATAGTACCGGTTTTGTGTTAAACGCAATAGCTAATAACTTGGTTCATGACTTTCTATGCATTGGTTGAAGATGTCAGTGAATAATAATTATTTTTAATAAAGTGTTCTGAGCCCTAAAATAAAGTTAAAATTTACAGATTTTATGAAACCAGGAAACGATCAGTATGTTTATCGTCATGCCAATGGGTAAGAATTCCAAACTTTTCTTGGGTTTTTATAAAATGGAAATTTTGAATTGAGAAAAAACTTAAGTAATATGAATTTGTAGATTGTGTGTTGTTGGCCTGGCTTCAACTCACTTGGCATTTAAGGATGAGGGTGGGATCACGGCCGTTGATTTCAATGTTGGCAAATCCGATCGCAGTGGTATGAAAGTCACCGGAAAGAGAAAAAAGGTATCTCTCTCTCTCTCTTTTATTTCTGTAATTCATT
>CM025142.1:10811669-10833500 GCA_013467495.1 Gossypium gossypioides
GGGTTAAAGAGGTTTATCCTTGTGATACTTAATTGTTAGTAATTCTTTTAAATTGTGAAAACAAACATAAAATGCATTATCACTTGTTATTAGGATATCCAAGAGTTTAATCCCTGCATTTAGCTTTGACAAAGTCTTATTGAAGTTAAATATGTCACTTTTCTAGAATGCTCAACACTTCGAGTCCAATACAGCTTTGTGCAAGGTTTGCACCAATGGTGATTCATATATTGTAAGGTGGGTATGATTATTTTCGCATTTCATCTCTCCCTCCTCTCGTTTCCTTTTTTGTCCGTATTTGAAATGAATAGCAGTTTTGGGCAGGTGTTGTGTTAAAGGCTCTCTTTTGGAAGTGAATGAAAGATTAATCAAACAGCCAGAGCTGCTTCATTCATCAGTGAGTATAATAATTAGCTACTCTTTTTACTGGTTCTTCAGTTCATATATGTTCATAACATCGGCATTTTGTGGTTGAAATTGAATGCTTGTGAGTTGTGATGGTGACATATCTTTGTCATCTCAAGCACTCTATGTTCTTCCCAATAATTCGAATGGCATATGTTACGCTAAAAGACAATTAATATTTTTAAAGCATCCATAAGTTGGTGAATCAGACTATACAGTTCGTGGAGAAGAAAGAAATAATCATATAACCTATAGTATTGGTGTAAATGTTAGTAAAGAAAATTCCAAATATATTCATGCGAATTGTGAATAAAAAATTGTGGAGAACTGGTAATCTTAATCTTGTGAGCTCTTCGAGACAAAGGTCGAGTTTTTGTTACTGGGTACAACATTATAATATTATTTAGCTTGGAACTTGTTTAGTTTAATAATGTCGTGTAAGTGTGGCAAAGTTTCTTCTGTTGTGAAAACTAGGATTTATTGTTGTTGTTGAGTGCAGGCAGATAGAGAAGGATACATAGCAATTATAATGCCAAAGCCAGCAGACTGGCTGAAGGTCAAGGCTTCCTTGTTGAGCCTTGAAGAATTCAAGAAATTGAGAGCACTTTGCTGAACTTAAACTGCTGAAATACAGGAACCAAGAGAAGCCTGCTTTATACTTGATCGCAGAATTCAAGCAGAAGGAATCCCTTCATCAACGGTTTTTCTGATTGCGAAAAGCTCTATACTTTCCTAGATTTGGGTCGGGTGAACTATGCAACACAATGCTTCATTTTTGTTTGTATTTTCTTCAGCTAAATAATTTAATAGTAGAACTGTTTTATTTTCCAATCCCATGAATGATAGAAGCAAAAAAAGTAAAGCCATTTTCAACTTCTTGATGCAGATGATTAATGATGTTTTTTACATTTACAAAGACAGTGCAAACTTCCCTATGCAAAACTAACTTTCAGATTTTAATGTAAATGGAGCCTGCATGTATATTATATATATATTTATACAAAGAATGAAACAATTCTTGATCCAAACAGGAAATGAAAGAACCGGCAATGGCTGAACTCTATAGCAGTCAATTCTTTTACCTTGATAACTGTAAAGCCGGAGAATTGACAGACCTTCAATCTTCAAGGCACATAATCATGCCATGATCAATGTCTTCACTTCACTCTATGAGCATTACCAAGGATTATGCTTGAAAGCATAGATAAACTATGGCAGCGAATCGACTATTTCTTCTATAACGTGCCTTCTGGATCTGTTAATCGTATGAAAACATAACTTAGTATGTTCCTCAAGCTCTTTCAGTTGTTCCAAGAAGCTTGAATTGTGCATTCGAAATTCCCTTACAACCTCCTTCAGTACCTCAATCTTTCCATTTCTAATGCACATATTAGCTATGGCTTTAAGGTGCTCGATCTCATCGTGCAGTCTCCATACCAGTCTACTTATGGTATCGAAATCATTGATCAAAATGTAAATCCCTTTAGCTGAGATATCAAGTTGCTCACCAAGTCTTTCAAGCAAGCTAGTGTTATGCCCTTGCTGAATAGATGATGACCCGGTTTTCTTCTTCTTCTTCTTCCTTATGCCGATAAACCAGGCGGCAACCCCCGGTGCTGCTACAATCCCAATCATGCTGTGGAATGCAAGTATGAGCAAGGCAATCACGAGAGTTGTATTAGAAATTACTAAACAAAGACTCCCAATCTGTTTGGAGATCTTTTTGGATTTGGCTTTCCGTTTTATCTTTTCACGTTTGGATGTTAGCTTTCGGAACAAATCCAGGTTATTCTCATGAATCTTCCGGAATTGCGGTGGAGTAATGATCGACAATGGATTTTTAAGCAATGCAAATCCTTTTAGCTCCTTGAGTATGACGCTGCATTGCTCATCCGAAAAATCTTGAACCCTCTTGCTTATCTTGATCACCTTTCTAATCTTTTGATAATAAAGGCGCGTTTGATGGATGCTTCGAAGGAGTAGTTCACACAAATTACAAGCTTCCAAGCCAGCATCGAAATAGTCTAGAAGAAGGTGATGAACATTCAAGCTCTCTATTTTATCTAGTGTTTCTTGCCTTGGTTTAAGCAGGTACTCCGACAGGTTTATTTGATGACCAGGAATCGATGACGTTGAAGGGAGTGTATCAAAGCTAGTAATTTGATTAAACTGCCCATGAACTTGACTCCACATTTCCACATAAGACTTGGTTCTAAAAGCTTCCTTGTATTCTTCATTAACATTTGTCTTGTCACTCAAGTTACTTCCACGCCTCATCTCTGATCTCCCTGAGATAAACAAGAAATCTAATCAGCTTTTCAATCCATGAAACCAAACAACCAAAACCCAGAAATCCATTCATGTGAATATCAACTGACCTGATGTTATCTTCGTGAAGCGGATCATCTTTTTCCCTGGAGACAAGTTTTCTTTTGATTTTTAAAACTTTCTCGTCAAGACAGTTTCAGTGAAACAGATTAGGGATTGATTGCTTTAGCTAATATTTATATGCAAAGAGTTGGATGACTTGAAGGGTTCGAAGAGTTAATATAATACAAACAAATGGCAGTTAATCAGAGGGCCGAAATCTTTATAGCTTTGATAACACGATAGCGTCGCTCGTCACGGTTGTTAAACTACGTGTAATGGCTTGAGACAAAAGCAAGTTTGCCCCTTAACATAAAATAATGCAGCACAGTTCGGAGGTTACGAGTTTTGAAGTTTTCTCATACGCTATTAATTTGTTTAGTTTTCTTTTCATTTATCCATTTCAAATCAATATTTTTTTTATTTTCCTTTTCTGGTAAATTTAAATCATGCTTTCAAGTCTAACCCTATAAGTGATATAAACGTGTTCTCGATTATTTCATTTATGCTTCAAGTTGAAGCTCTTTTTTCCCTTCTTTTTTAGATTTTAACAAAATTGTAATTGTTAAAAGAAATACTCTTTCAATTCAGGAGATACTGGATATTAGTTGTAAAATGCGCATTTATTTTTTAATTCATGAAATAATATATTTTTAAAATTTCAAGAATTAATTAAGACCTTTTCAACAATAAATGCTCTCTCGATGGCTATGGCTCAGTGGGTAAGGTTACAAACAAGGTTAAAAATCCACCAGACGAGGGTGGAGTGGCCATGGATATGGACAATGGCAGGTGACCCTCGTTCGAGGACATTCTGTTGAATGATGTAGGAGATGGTTAGGCGGATATGACTAATTTTGAGGATGAAGATACTGATCTTTCAGAAGGTGATGTTGAAACAGGGTCAGTTGCGGGTGTCCCCTCTATTCGTTTCTCCTAGAGAGTACATTCTTTCCTTGAGCAAAGTATGACATAAACTGTTATTGTCAAACTTTTTGGGAGGAAGGTTAGTTTCAACATTTTGTCTAATAAGATTCACGCTTTATGGAACCCATCTCAATTGATCCAACTTATGGACATTGAGAATGATTATTTTCTGGTAAGGTTTAAATCGATGTCTGATTGTGAGAGAGTTCTCTTAGAAGGTTTAGGCAATATTTGTCAACACAACTATGGTCCCCTCCTTTCTCAACTGCGCAACCATTCCCTTTGAAGGTGGTGGCTTGGATTAGGCTTCCTGGATTGCTTAGAGAAATGTATAAGCGTAGTATCCTGCATGCAATTGGCGAAATGATGGGAAAAATAATCAAGGTGGACTACATGTCTGAAAATGGTTTGAAAGTCAACTGTGCAGCCATACCCTTTGAAGGTGGTGGCTTGGATTAGGCTTCCTAGATTGCCTAGTAATTGGTGAAACGACAATGAAAGTAATCAAGGTGGACTCTAAGACTGATAAAATACTTCGAGAGGAAGCTTTGCTCAAATGGTAGTTTGTGTGAATCTCAGTAAGCCATTTTTTTATTGAAAACCATGATTAAAGACTTGTTAAAAAGGTTGAATGTAATGAACCAAATTTTCATGGTGACGGAAAACGTAATTTTAGAATCTCATTTCCGTAAATCTAGTCCGTAAGGACGAAATATAAAGATTTATGAAGTTTTTATGAAAATATAATAAAGTTCGGTCAAGTAATTTAATCGAAAAATTAGTTAATTAAAGCTTAGAGACTAAATTGTAAAAATCCAATCGCTATTAAGTTTTAATTAAGAAAAGATTTGAAGACCTAGATAACAATTATCCAAAAGAGCAAAATGATAAATAAACCAATTCATAACATGAGATAGTGGATGTTGATGATGTTTCCACTTAGACTAATTACTAGTTAGATTAGAATAATAAAATTTTAATTAAACTAATTAAATAAATTTAATTAAAGCCTAAACTAACTATAAATATGAAAGTTAGTGGGATGATAACCAAAATTGTCATCATCTTCAAGTCTTGCACTGTCCACCATAGATGAAAAAGAAAGAAAGTTAAAAAATTTCTTCAAACATTCGACCAACAATTGGATAAGGTAACCAAACCTCTGTAATTTTTATAGATTTATGATCATGGGAGCTTGATGTAGCTAGCCCATGTATCAATTTGTTTAATTGTTGAGTTTTTAGAAAATTATCATTAAAGAGAAATTGATGAATTAGGCTTAAATTTTGTAGATATTAAGCTTGGATCATGATAAGGACTAAGTTGTAAAGCTAATTAAGCTTGTTAGATAACTTTGTAACATTAGGGAATAAATTGGATAAATTGAAAACTTTTCATCAAGTTGTGCTATAAATAGAAATATAGAGTCCCTAATTAAAGAATGAATGTGAAATCGATTTTGATCTGAAGCTAAATATCGAAATATATGCATATCTTGAGTATAAGGACTAAATTGAATAAAATGTAAAACATGTGTGGCTATGTATTGATTGTGAATTGAGTGTAATCTAATATAGTTTTATTTATTGAATTATTGAATGTAACCAAAGATGACGCAGGACCGTCATGAGAGAAAGGAAAGGTGAGAGTCGTTGACAAGTAGCTGAATTATCGATTTGTACTTTTATGATTTGAGATAATTATATAAATACATTTACATGTTGATTGCATGAATAACTATTGAGGTAAGTTTATATTATTGTATAAAATTATTTGTATTAAATGATTTTGAATGTCGAGAAAATTGGATTGAATTGAATATAGCATAAAAGAGTGTGTGATATAATTGATATATGATCTATAATGTGAATATAGTATGAACTATGTTATGTGAAATTGGATATACATGAACTGATTATGAAACGAAATGAGGCTATGACATATGAATGGTTGATGCCCATGTAAACTTAGTAGAAAGACTAGGATAAAATTGACATGCCAATAGGGTCACATGCACATTTCTATACGGGTTTGTTAACGATGTGGAGATTATGATGCCATTTGGGATCCAACATTTGTTGCGGATCATCAAGTATTTATTATCTCTCTGGAGACATTGGTGTGGTGAAAGCATATATTTGCATATGTATATGCATTTTTTGCCTACAGGCTTTGCACTCAAGTGAATTGGTGTGGTGTAGTTCATGCTTATACGAGCTATCTTGATGTGGTGTAGTTCACCTACGTTTCCAAGTCCGTTTTTATTAAGACCGCATTAGGCGAAACGTTAAATTGAATTTTGAAATCGGATTATAAAATATGAATTTGATGAATGATGATATACATTGACATCATAAGTATACATATGTGAAATGTGATTTATGATAGCATGTGAAAGACCATGCGAATTGGTTTATACGAGCTCGAAAGGTCGATATGGAGATGTAACGAATCAATATATTTGATATGAAAACGGGATAATGATACATTTAAATGGTTTGAATTGTAATGAGATTAAATGTATTATTGTAATAGAAAGAAAGCTATGGTTTATATATTGATTGTTAATGGTGATTACAATAGCCATCAAAATGGCCTAGCAGAACTATCAGAGTTTAAAAATAGTTGTTTAAAATATTTGCTTTAATTTCTGCAGAAAACTTAGTGTGTTTCAAAAGTGTTACAATTTAGTTTCAAACATTGGCTGATCTTAATGATTGTTTTGCAGAAGTTGAATTCTAAAATTCTAAATGTATATATTTTTCAAACCTTATTTACTTAGTCATGTAGCGAGAAATTGATATCAAATATAGTTGTAATAAAAACCTTATTTCATGCATAATTAATTAAAGGCATAATTGCAAAAAATACCCTCAACATTTGGGGGATTTTGGTTTTGTGCCATTGACCTTTTTTTTATTGACACCCTCAATGTTACGATTTTTTCAGAAATCAACCCAAATTTAATTTTAAACATGAGTTGACCGTTAGTCTAACGACACATAATAGCCTATGTGGCATGCCACAAAAGCACGATGTCATAAATGACATCATTAAAACAAATTTTTTTCTTTTTTTTTCCATCTTCTTTCTTCTTTTCTCTTCCCCTTTAAAATATATTTTTTTCTCAACGCTTCTCTAGATTTTCTCTTTTTCCAAACACATCTTTAGTTTCTTTCTTTCTTTCCAAAATTTCCTCAACGCCTCCATGAGTTATTAGTTTTTTCTAATCAACACATCTTTGTTTGTGAAATGGAATATAACAAACATCCAAAAGGGCATGTAAACTAATGAAATCCATTTTCTTCAGTTTTCTCACCATATTCTTTAGTTTTCTCACCAACCAAACATAATAAAACGAATCCATACAACAAAAAGAAGCTAACTTTCTAGTGTTTTAACAAAAACCCAACAAATCCCACATCCTATTATATACTAATTTAGCTAGATCTACCAACTTTAACCTCCAAATTCAGCATTGAGAAAAAATTTGAGCATGATTCAGAATTGTTGGAACACACATTTTTTTTCTCGATTTGAAGTTCAATTATAGAACAAGACGAGAAGGATTCTCCTTTGATTGAAGCTTAATTATGATGCATAATTTGATATTGCAGTGATTTGCAGGGACTTTAATAGTGATAACGCCCTTACACCTCTGCTGAAACCATTACAGTTCGTCAACTCTGCTCCTTGGCAAGTCAGAGAGGTTAGTCTCATGTTATTGTGAAGTCTTGATTGCCTGTAGCTTATCCAAAGATTAAAGAAGTCAGTTTCTTGTAAAGATTGGAGAATATTAGGCTCTTAGTGTAATATTGTGTTTTCTTGGTTAGCTGGTTTGACAGGATAGATAATCGGAATCATGTTTTCTTTGTTGTAAGATTGTAAGATTGTGTTTTGTTGGTTAGTCACATGTTTCTCAATTTTGAATCATGTTTCTAAATAAGATAATCCAAATTTGGGTGTTTGGAAAGAGAGAAAATCTGGGAAATCATTGAGCAAAAAAATGTTTTAGAAGGGAAGAGAGAAAGAGAGAAGAAGAAACAAGATGGAAAAAAATGAAAAAAATTGTTTTGATGATGTAATCTATGACATCATGCTTATGTGGCATGCCACATAGGCTATTTCGCTGACCTGCCATTTGACTGACGGTCAACTTATGTTTACAGTTAAAATTGGGTTGATTTTTGAAAAAATCGTAACATTGAGGGTCAACAAAAAAAAAAGGTCAAGGGCACAAAACGTTGAGGGTATTTTTTTTTTTGCAATTATGCCTTAATTAAAACCCATATCCCTACCTCTTATAATCAAGATAAATGTCATGCATGCTATAAATCCCCAAATCTAAGTCTCATGCCATAGTTCAAAAAGAAAACAATACATTTTCTGAATAACAAAAAAATTCCAATAATAAATCTAAAATTTTCTTAAAAAAATGATCCGAGCTGAGACCTTTCGGATGTCGAGCCCGCGTCTTAACCTGGCAGGTTATCTGTAAAGATGAAAATTTAAGGGGATTGAGCTCAAGAAGCTCAGTATGAGTTCGATCACAAGCGAACTAGTGCAGAACAATAGTCAAAGCATACCAAATAATAGTTCTCAGAATATTTGCAATTGCATAGCATAGCGGAATTCGACAGTTTATTCAGGCATGATTATGAATGTCAATGCAATGCATAGGAAAATTCTTACCTATACTCTGCTACACTCCTCAATAAGAGTTCCCTAGAACTCTTCCAACCATAACACTCCAATTTGTGGATGAACCACTAGTATTTGTAGATAAACTGCCAATAGTAAAAATTGTGGAAGAACCACCAGCATTTAAAAAAAAATTTGTAGATAGATTGCTAGTAAGATATGGATGAACCACTAGTGTTTGCAAATAAATTGTCAGTAGGTTGTGGGTGAACCACCAGTGTTTGCAAATTATTAAACTGCCAGTACTTTCTCCTTACAATTGTCCCATCCTATGCAATGCAATATGGCATGCTAGTAACAGTACAATACATAAACAGTAGACATGCTTAAAATGTATTTAGTCCAACAGAGGCAGTAGACATGCTTAATATGTATTCGATTCAACAGTAACAGTAGGCATGCTGAGCATGCAATTAGTAATATAGTGGTAAAAATAACAGTAATAGTTTATCAGAAATATAGTGATACTAGTCATGTAACATTCACATATCATACATTATAATAGTAGCAATTCAGTCATCAACTCATAGATTTTAGCATATTATAAATAGGATTTAATTGAGTGAATAAAATCTATAAAAATAATTCAGGGACTGTACAGGGACTAAATTGAACAATTTAAAAAATTCTGGGAAAAATTGTAAAATAGGGGTCATATGGCTGTGTGGCCAGGCCGTGTGGAAGGGTTACACGGCTGTGTGGCCAGGCCGTATGGCAAACGTAAAAATTACCTTACAGGAGAGGCACAACTGTGTGGCAGGTCGTGTGGTTCATGAACTAGCCTAGGGTTTACAGAGGCACATGGCTGTGTGGTCCACATGCCTGTGTAGGAGACTGTGTGGCTCTAATCCTACACACAATCACCACCGATTCACTTAGAAAAGAATACACACCTTTCACCACGGGTTCGATTGATGTTCCTCACGATCAATTTTGATCCGATTCACCTAGATTCGATCCTTCAATGACAAATATACACAATTAACAATTGGCATCAAGATTTGGGCAAGATTCGCAAAAGATTGATTAATCAAATAAAAGATTTGCATAAGATATTTGTACAATGGGATTATGAAATCTAATAATTGAAATGAAGTATACTTACCACTTCTTGGCTAAGATATCGAATGCTACCGACGAAGGTTCTAAATACTAATAGAAATTAAATGAACAAGGAACGATCTGGTAGGGAACGAAAAATAATTAACATCACAAATATTTGCAAAATTTGGTGCAAGAATGAGATAAAATGAGAGAAAAAGAAAAAAAAAATAGAAGATGGAGAACAAATACTACTAGGATTTGAAAAAAGATAATTTGAAAATCTAATTAGTAAAAGAAGAGAAAAATATGGTGAAATTTTATTGGAATTTTGAGGATGGAAAATATATGAATTCTAATTAGGAAAGAATTGGTTAAATTTTTTGGGTTTGTAAATCCTACAGGCAGCACATGCAATTTTCCAAAGTTTTTTCGAACTTGAAATTAAAATGAAGGGGGAAGGGGGGAAGAGGTGGCTCAAACCTAGGATCTCTAGGAGTACTAACGCTCTAACCATTGACCCTATTTATCATTTATTGTTTATTTTAAACACTTAATTGTATATATATGTTTTGGGGCGTATTTGATGAAATTACGAAATAAAAAAGGGGAAGGAGAGCTTGAACTTAGGTCTTTTGGGAAGGATTTTAGCGTTTTAACCATTTAGCCTATTGCTCATTTCTTGCCTAATTCAGACACCTAACTGCATATATATTTTAGGGCAACAATTTAGGCATTTATACAAGGCTTTGCTGAAAATTAAAAGAAATGAGAGAAAAGGGACTCGAACCCATGTCCCTAACAAAATCCTACTACTAGACGACCACTTGGCCATATATTTAATTTTGTTTAGACTCTCACAACATTTATTCTTAAAATGAGGCGTGACACTTGCTAGGGTTTGGAGCAAAATTGCACAAAATAAAACTAATGTGAGGGAAGGGATTTGATCTTAGATTTCCAGGAAAAATTCACTAACACTTAACCATTCAGTAACTCATTTATTTTCAAATGCACAAAGATAACCTTTATAAATTAGTATGTGACTACTCTCGATTTCACAAACCCTGATTCTACTAACCCCATTTTTGGGATGTGACAAAATGGTTCATATGACATATATAGGTGGAAATGTTATGGTTAAAACTTAATCTACACTAGTTGTATTTATCGTGATACTATTTGTTTATATGAATTGGATCAATTGAATTGATGAAGATCGAATAGAAAGAAATGAATAGATAATATGATATAGAATGAAATGAATGAGTTATGTTATTGCCATAAATGACTTAATAGATGTATATAAGCTTGGCTAAATGAATTTGTACTTCATCTTGGTATTTTGGCTTGAATGGTACATGAATTGGTTGAATCTAGAATATGTATTGAATGTGTTCATGTTGCTAATGCTTTTGAATTATTGACTTGAATCATGAAAGTACCATTGAGCTTTATCGCTCAATGTACAGTTTGTTTATTTCGTGTGTAGGTTATAGTAGATTCCAAAGTCTTGAAATGTGATTCAACATCCAATCAACAGTCTTCAACTCAACAATGTTAGTATAGTCCCTTTTTGTTTTGATATATGGCATGTACCTAGGTATTGAGGTGATTCGTATTATATATGATCCTATTGATAATTAAGTTAGCAATGGTTAATTGGATATGGTCAAATGGTATTTTAGATGTTATAAATTGAGATGGTTGAAGTTAGAATGAACTTGACATGCAAATGTGATAATAGGTGGGATGTATGAAATGGTACCAAATGGTTAATTTGGAAGTTTGAATAATCATGTTAACATGAATTGCATAATTGTTGGTTTTGTGTAATTGAGATTGGTATAATAGTAAAAATGTATGAAATGAGATACTTATTCATTTGTTTTAGGTCTTATAAATTGGTACCAATTGGACTATTTGGAAATAGACAGTCACATCACAAGGTTAGGCTTTTAGAGCCGTGACAAGAGAAAGTCAGTGGGTTACATCGTGACCTGGAACCCTCGAAGTCACAACGTTAATCCGATAGTTTGAAAATTTTACAGTTTAGTTCTTATTCAATCTCGAGTCATCTAACGAGCTTTCATAAGCTTTTATAAGGTTTGTATATGATTGTGTAACATGTGGTAATATTGTTTTGAACTTAATAATATGTATTAACTGTTAAATTGAGCTATAATTAGATCGTAGCTGCTATAGAAATGAATTTGGTATCCCATAACTTAGACTTGGCGATCGTGTCAAGTATGGGGTGTTACATTGAATATGAAGTGTTTTCTAATATATGTTTCCATTATGGTGTATATGATCATCTTAAGGAAGTTTGTCTTGACCTCTAGAGCAAGGTAGGTGATATAAGTGTGGAGAAGGATACCCTGTTAGCTTCTTATTCTATTAATGCAAAAGTAGAGTTGGAGAAGTTTGGACCATGGATGGTTGTTGATTGTTAGCAAAGAAGACAAACAAGGAATATAGTTGAAACTGGTAAGAATATTATAATTTTAGGAATTTTTAATGTGAGATCAAGATATTTTTCAATCACGAATTTGAAGGATAGTCGTATAGTATCCAAACGAGCTAATAGTGCGAATGTATCTGAAAAAACTATGTCAAACATTTGTATGTATCTTTTGACGACCAGCCTTGCCTTATACTCGTTTATAGAATCATTAGGGTTGAATTTGGTTTTGTAAACCCATTTAACCTCGATAGGTTTCTTGTGTGAAGGTCTATCCACTAACTCCCAAGTGTCATTTTTTTTTCAATCATATTTAGCTCCTCTTACATTGCAACCCTCCATTTTTCATGTTCAACAACTTCAACAAAAACGACTGGTTCAAAAACAGCTACATTACACCTCTAATAAATATCAAAAAGTGTCTTCATCAAAATACTGCTAATCCTAATTCCACTTCTCTATTTCCAAAAACTTGATATCTCTGCTTACCACAATTTTATTAGTATGTGATAAGTAGATTTTGTAAGCTTTGAAGTGCTACTATATCCAATAAAGACCCTTAGTTTTGACTTTTTATTATTATCTAAAATGTCTCTTTTCACCTGAGGAACATAAGAGAAATACAGACAACCAAAAGTCTTTAAATTCATTAGCAATGGTTTACAACCAAACCAAGCTTCAAACAATTTAGCAGAAATACTGTTGTATTTGTAGCTTCAGCCTAGAAATTCTTTTGCAATCCTTTCTCATGCTAAAGACATATTTTCATCTCCAATATTGTCCTATTTTTTTTTCTCTCCATGACCCCATTTTACTGTGGATTGTACAGCACAATGATAATCAATTCACGCATCTTCAAAGAATTTGTTAAATTTTTCAGATGTGTACTTTATTCCATTGTTGAACCTTATAACCTTAATCTTGCATTCACTTTGATTTTCAACCAAAGCCTTACATCTCCAGAATACATCAACAACTTTAGATTTGCAAGTAAGGAAATAAATCCAAAAAATCTTGTAAAATCATCAATAAAGGTAATGTAGTACTTACCTCCTTTTAAAGATGGTGTCTTTTAGGGTCCACTAACAGTTGTATGGACCAACTGTAATTTTTGTGTTGCTTTCTAAGTTGATTCTTTTGGAAAAGAGAGTTTTGTTTGCTTCCCATATTGCAAGGCTATACATACAAAATGCTCTTCTTCTAGGTCAAGAAGTCCAATAACAATTTAGTTCTTTATATAGAGCATAACATTATGATGGAAATGCCCATGTTGTTTGTGCCAGAACAATGTATTGCTCTCTTGTTATGAAACAACAACTTGCTCATCTTTCACTATATTTAAGGAAAAAACTTTTGTCTTTCATTTTCATGTTGAACATCTCTCTGCCTTCAACATGTTGAACACCTTTCTACCTTCAACATCTCTAATCAAACAATATTTATTTTCAAAAGAGACTTTGAACCTTTTCTCAAGCAACTGTCCAACACTTAACAAATTTCGATCAATGTTGGGCACAAATAAAACATCAAAAATGAGATTTAAACCTATTTGGTTTTCTACGGCTACTATTCCTTTGCCTTTTACTGGAATATACTGCCCATTTCCAATTCTGACTTTATAAATAGTTGTTTTATCAAGTTATCAAAAAATATCTTGATCATTTGTCATGTGGTTTGTATAACCACTATACACTATCCAACTCTTAGAAGTGCTTCTGCTTAGAAAACATGTTGCAAAAAATAGTTGCTCCTCCTGGTATTGCTGTTGCACTAGTTTCCTCCTAGTATTGCTGAGTTCTACAAATCTTTTACACATGTCATTGTCTACCGCATTTATTGTATTTCACGTTTGGTCTCTACCAACATTTTTCCTGAGGATGATTTTTTTTTTTTGTAATGAGGACAAGGAAGATAGGATCCATTTCTTTGGTTGTTGTTGTTTCTAGACTTTTTAACATTCTTTTTGTTCTTTTTTTTTGTTTCCATTTGCCTGTGTGCTAGCTTGAAAAGCTCCTTCTACAAGATTCTCTTGCCTTACGAGTCTCCTTTGTTCTAAAACCTACAAAGCTGTTAGTAACTCTACTAAGGTAATACTTGACAACTCTTTAGAATTTTCTGAGGAAGAAATTGTAGCTTCATATCTTTTAGGAAGCTTAACCAAAATCTTTTCAATAATTTTTTATTAGAGAATTCTTTACCTAGCAATCTTACCTTGTTTGCAAATGTCTGCAGTTGATCAACATAATCTTTAATTGCTCCAGACTCTTTCATTCTCTTCATTTCAAATTCTTGAATCAAGTTGATCACTTAATGTTCTTGATCCTTTGATTCCCTTCATATTTTTCAATAATTTTTAGATGTTGATTGCAATTTAAAAATTCCAATTAGCATTGTAAAGCCACTGGGGCGAATGATTTGGCATTATACCAAGGATAAAGAACATATTGTTAAAGTAATCTATAAAGTGGCTATTAATAATTTCATTTATATTCCCAATTTGGCTATTATGGGTTATTGACAACACATATGGAATAGTAACTTACCTTCCCAGTGAAAGTTTATTTTTTTGGGAGATGATTTCTTCTATGTAAGGCGGTTCTTGATCGTAGAGGCATCCATATTAATGTGATCTATGATAAGTTGTATGATGCATGTAGATATTGATCATGTTCTGTTAAATTGTCTCAAGGTGAGGGTGGTTTGGACAAACTTGGAGTTCATGCTGATGTAATTTTTATACCAGATAGCATCTTGTTTCGATGGGAGGTTTGGTGATTTCAGGAATCGACTTTGAACTTACTTATGGGCTCTTTGGTTTTATGAAAATATCTTTGTTCGACAGCATAAAGATTTTGACAGTGGCCATCTTATTTCTTTTACTAATAATTTCTTGTAGTCAAGGAAGGAGCCGAGGGAAGCTTTTGCCAAAATACCAAGCACAACCAAATTAGAACAACTAGTGTTGCCTAAAAGTTGGTATGTACCTCCAATAGGTTGGTTAAATGCAATACCGATTCATTTTTTTGTGTTGAAGAGGTTATTAGGTTTGTTACTATCAAAAGAGATGAAAATGGGAAATTTGTTATTGAAATGATAAACCATTTTGCATATATATTAGATGTCCACTTAGCTGAAGTCGACTAAAAGCTTAAGATTTGACAAAGTGAATTTTGAGTTTGATTGCAAGGATGTCTATCTAATGGACCACACGATGTGTAAATGAAGAAGTTTACTCTCTTACTAGGGTAGCTTTTGTTAAACTACAAGTAACAGAAAAGAGAAATCAAGAAGAATAATATTTTCCATATATTCTGAATATGCAGTCTTTACATGCATTTATACACAGGTGTAGACTAACTGACGTAAACCAAATAACTGTCTAACTAATACCAACTTTAACAGACTAACAGTTTTTTTGCAGTTACAAACTAACAACTGTATTACTCTTAACATTCCCCTAACTAGTTGATTTCTGAATTTTAAGCTCATTGAGTGACAAGACCCCAAGAGCATGTCGAAAAGACAAAAACAGCTTAGGAGTAATTGGTTTAGTTAGGACGTCAGCAATCTGTTGATCAGATGGTACAAAGTTGACTTGTAGAAGCCCTGCAAGAATTTTTTCCCTAACAAAATGATGATCTATTTCAACATGCTTCATCCTGGCATGATGTGTGGAATTCTCAGCCACAAAAACTGCAGAGAAATTATCGCACCAAACTACTGGCAACTTAGATGGAGAGATGCCCACTTCAGTCAACAGTTGTTGAAGGTATAGAAGTTCAGAAACACAATTTGCTAGGTTGCGATATTCTGCCTCAGCGGATGATCTTGATACAACTGACTGTTTTTTAGAGCACCAAGCAACCAGATTTGAACCTAAGAACACCACATACCCTGAAGTTGATCGTCGATCTTCAACGGATGAGGCCCAGTCAGCATCAGAGTAACATACCAGCTCTAGCCGACCTGTTGTAAGAAACAGTCCATGATCCATGGTGCCATCTAGATATCTCAAAACTTGTTTGATGGCCCTCCAATGAGTTTCATTTGGGGAGTTCATAAACTGACTTAGTTTACTGACACTGAACGATAGCTCAGGTCGTGTAATACATACATATTGCAGCATTCCTACAACACTTCTGTACAAATGAGCATCAACCAACTGAGGACTGCCATCTGAAGCCACTAACTTTGGGGTGCTTACCATGGGTGTTGGTGTGGGAGTTACCCCGACCATTCCAGTTTTTTGAAGTAGTTCAGCAACATACTTCTTCTGACTGAGCAGTATTCCTTGTGTAGTACGCTGCACATCAATTCCCAAAAAAAAATTAAGCTCTCCCATATCATTGAGAGCAAATTTATTATGAAGATGAAGTACCACATCTGCCATATCTTGATCAGAACTGCCCGTGAGAACAATGTCATCAACATAGACCATGAGTAGATATACTTCCATTCAGATCCTCGAATAAACAGTGAAGAGTCAGCTTTGGATGCTCGAAAATCAAGCTGATCAACAAGAAACTGTTTGAGAGTTTGAAACCATGCGCGAGGAGCTTGTCGCAGGCCATAGAGAGCTTTATTTAGCTTACAAACAAGCTTCTGACCGGAGGCATCTAAAACTTCAAAGCCAGGGGGTTGCTTCATGTACAACTCTTCAGTAAGCTCACCATTAAGAAAAGCATTGTTAATATCAACTTGTCTCAATGACCACCCCTGCATAACAGTAAGAGCAAGAACAGTGCGAATAGTAGACGCTCGAACCATCGAGCTAAAAGTGTCACGAAAATCAAGCCCCGTATGTTGAGAGAAGCCTTTTGCTACCAACCGTGCTTTGTACCTGTCTACTGAACCATCAGCCTTTTTTTTTTACCTTAAAAAGCCACTTGCACCCGACTGCTCTCCGATTCTCTGGTAGTGAACAGAGGGTCCAAGTATTATTGCAGGTCAATACTTGTAACTCATTGCGAACGGCTGTCTGCCAACACTCAGATGCCATTGCGGTGTGAATATCAGAAGGAACCTCAGATGAAGAGCATTGTGCTGTGCTCAAATATACTTTTGGTTTGAATATTCCAACCTTACTCCTGGTGACCATGGAGTGTGTGTTAAGAGGAACATGGTGTGAAGTTTGTAATGGTTGAAGTGTATGTGATCTAGGTGAGGTAGTTGGAGTAGGTGAGACATGTGTTAATGGTTGAGGTGTAGGTGACGTAGGTGAGACAGTTGGGTTAGACAGAACTTGTGTTATATTTTGGTAGTCAGATTGTGAAGCAGGCGTTGTAGGTGAGGAACTAGATGTTGTAGGGTGATTATTAGAAGTAGCAATAGTTGGTGTGCTAGTACAGGGTACTTGACTAGGATCTAAGACAAAAAGTTTTGCACTGGACTGGGACACAGGGATAGACGAGACAGGTGATGGTGAAAAAGTTTTGTATGAGAATGTGTTCTCATGAAATGTGACATGACGAGTAACATAAATTTTACCAGTTGTATCCTGGCATTTGTAACCTTTGTGTAATGGAGAGTAACCTAAAAACACACAGGGTGAGGATCGAAGCTGTAATTTTGTTTTGTTAAATGGTCGAAGGTTGGGGAAACACAGGTACGCAAAAGTTAGAAGAAAAGAATAGTCTGGCTTTGTTTTAAATAGTTTCTCGTAGGGTGATATATCTCCCAAAGGATGAGAGTGTAACCTGTTGATCAGGAACACAGCACTGCAAAAAGCTTCGTTCCAGAATTTCAAAGGCATGGCAGCATGAGCAAGCATAGACAGAGCCGTTTCAACCACCTGTCTGTGTTTGCGCTCAACAAGACCATTCTGTGCAGATGTATATGGACAAGTGAGGCGCTGGACAATCCCTTGCTGAGTTAAATAGTTCTTTAATGCCTGAAACTCCCCTCCCCTATCTGTTTGTAACACTTGAAGCTTTATACCAAGTATTCTTTCAACTTGGCAATGAAACTGTGGAAACACAGTAATAACCTCCGACTTGTTCTTCAAGAAATAAAGCCATGTATAGCGTGAGTATACATCAGTGAATGCAATGTAGTAACGAAACCCGTTGGACACAATCGGAGCCAGTCCCCAAACATCAGCAACTATCAACTGTAGGGGAGAGTTATATGTAGTGTTGGACTTAGAAAAATGAAGCTTATGCTCTTTACCCAAATGGCAAGCAACACACTCAAGAGATTTATTATTATCAGTAAACTGAATATTACATCTTAGAAGTGCCTTTGTAAGTATAGCTCGACAGGAGTGCCCTAACCTAGAATGCCAAACATTGAACGGAAGCATTTTGCTAGCTGTAAGATACTGAGCACGCTTAGAAGATAGACCACCTTCAGTAGGCTTGTTGAGATGAAGCCTGTACAAACCATGATGCACAGAACCTTTCAAAAGAACCTCTCTAGTTTACAAATCACGCACCTGACACTGAGTAGGAAAAAACTCAAACATCACCCTGTTGTCTTTAGCAAACTTAGACACGGACAAAAGATTTTTAGTAATGCCAGGAACAAGCAACAATGATCTCATGTACAATGGTCGAGATCGAGTCAGTAGAGACGACTGCCCAGTAGACAAAATAGGAAGAGCTGAACCATTGCCAACAAAAACCTTACCTGGCCCTTTGTATGATTCACTGTCACTAAGTGAGGTAGCCGAATTTGTAAGGTGATGAGTGGCACCTGAGTCCGGGTACTAGGAGTTATCTGCCACTGTTTCAGGAGTTGCCACATAGGCTTGAGGTTGTGCTACGCTAGAGGAAAGCATGCTGACCTGTTGGGAAGAGCTACCAACAAATGAATTAGGCCAGATAGATGAAGGATGAGTGGGAAAACACCAATCTGGTGAACACCACTGAACATTTTGCTAAGAGGGTGGTGACCAAGGTACTGTAGTAGGACTGGAACTGACCATACAAAAATTTGCTTGTGAGGGAGGCCGGTAGTTATTATTTTTGTAGGAGGAGTCAAATCGATAGTAGCAACGATCGACTAGATGTCCAACTTTTCCGTATAACTGGCATTGAATCCTTGAGCTAGAAGAACGCCCTCGCCCACGCCCACGCCCCCGAGAAGGAGACGATGGCCTATAAGCAGGTATTGAGCCATTATCAATAGTAGTCTCCGAACTCTGATGAGATACCATGTTTGCCGAACTAGAAACTTCACAATTCGTAACCTGCTGTCGAGTTTCAGTATCAAGAAGCATGGAGGTTACTCCTTGAACTGTGTAGGGCACCTAACTGGCTGTAACAATGGAAATGACAGATTCGTATTCAGAAGAAAGACCATTGAGGATTGCTGTAGCATGCTCGTGCTCGCTGATAATTTCACCGCAACTAGCCAGATTATCACAGCAGTTTTTAACTTTCATTAAGAACTCCTTCATACTCAAGTCACCCTTGCGTTGAGAGTGCAAGGACCTTCGATAGAACATCAAATTGGAGGTAGTTTTACTGCCATATAAAGTGACAATGGCATTCCAGATTTTAGCACTTGTGTCCATACCAATGAGGTGAGGAAGGATTGGTTGACTAATAGAAGATAACAACCACGATGCAAGCGCACTGTCTTGCTGTTCGAAGCGCTCAAATTCTGGGTTTGCATGAAGACCACCATTACCATCAGAAATAAACTGGGTGGGAGGGGCTTGCTGCGAATCCAAGAAGCCTTGAAGTTTATACACTTTAAGTGCCAAAAGGACCTGTTGCCGCCACAACAGATAGGTATTATCATCAAGAAGAACACTAATCTTCTTTGTAGAAAATAACCTATTGTCAACTACACCATCAGTAGCATTGCAAGCCATTTCAACGAGATTAGAAAACTGCACAGCGGACAGATTAAAGAAATGATACCAGGAAAAAACCTATATCTGATACCATGTTAAACTACAAGCAACACAAAAAAGAAATCAAGAAGAATAATATTTTCCATATATTCTGAATATGCAGTCTTTGCATGCATTTATACACAGGTGTAGACTAACTGACGTAAACCAAATAACTGTCTAACTAATACCAACTTTAACAGACTAACAGTTTTTTTGCAGTTACAAACTAACAACTGTATTACTCTTGACAGCTTTATTATACGCAAACCGTTTTGTTTGCCATTTTCCCTTCTGTGTTTAGCTTCTGTTTTACGTTCAGATGTAATTCATAAAATTTCCAGGATAAGTCTGGACAATAGAAACGAATGTACGGAGTAAATGTATAAACTTGGATCTTAATTTTGTCTTTTTATCTTGATTTATTGCGAGCTGTACCATGCTTTTATTTTTTAACGTAAAAGATAACATGCACAATTAGTTACTATTTTTATATGTAAATCTATGCCTCATTTATTTGATGTGCTGAATATATAATGAGTTATTAATATGTGAAAATAGATTAAATACCACACTTACAAGTCTTGAAACCTTACCCTTATAGATAAAGTTTTGAATCAATTTTACTTGGAGCTGAAGTGAAATTTGGAAAATTAAATAGGGAGATATTTTGGTGGATAAAATTAGTTTAAATTTGGAAGTTAATTTATCTATATTATTGGAGGCTAGTCATTTATGACCTATAAATAATTGAAACATTTTATTTGTATTTTTATATTCTTATGTTAGGTATTTTTTGAATTGTTATTATTGTTTGTAAGCAAAGATTTTTGAGTGAGGGTAATAATTGAGTTAATTTTTGGGTTGAATTTATTTTGTAAAGATAGAATAGATTTAAGTTGATAGATATTTCAAAATAATTGTTGAATAAAATTATTTATTGAGTCAATGTATATAAAGTAAGATTATTGATCGAAACTGCATTAACAAATTTCTTGCCTCAATCTATTTCTCTACCTCACTTTCTTTGCAAAATTATTTTATTATTTTGTTGTTGCAAAAATCGAAAACTTTTTCGCTAGCTTCAAATAATTTTATTTGTTCTAAATTTACTTTTCCTTTTTCTAAAAAGCCCGTTATAAAAAAAAATGATAATTAGGTTGAAAAAATTCATTCAACAAAAAATTAAAAATTTTAGTTATTTAGATTAGCAGATTTTATAATTTAAATTCTATATTTAAATTTTTGATTTGATTTTGTTTTTGCTTGATGAGGAGGTACATTGAGTTGGTTGAAGAACCAATTTCCCCCGATATGGAACACTCCATGCAAGACATAATACGCGCAAAGACAAATAAAAGTTTGCCAAATTGAATGAAATCATTAGATCATTGCTTTCTTCTTAGTCTAAAAATAGCACTCTGGAAATTCTTGCGTCCACTTTTGATCATCTTAATTAGATATGGACAAAATGTAGATTTGTATATCAAAATTTGAGATTAGGAGTTGGCCACGTAGCTTAATTTAGGTTTATTTTGGTCCCACCTTAATTATCTTTCCACAACCCACTTATAACATAAGTGTTTTACAAAAATATCCACGTATTGGTTACGAAAGGGACAAAGAAACAAAGCGATGATATATGTCATTGCCTGCCTTAAACAGAATAAATGGTAATGATATGAAATGCTCCTACTTAAATGAAAAATAAAAGGAAATTCTCCATTAATAGCAACAAAAAATAATCATAAATATCTATGGCTTGCCAACTGCCAACACATTGGATTATAGGAAAGAAAGAAGAAAACTCAACTATAACACGCTTTCATTTTCACAATGGTTTTTTTTAAAAAAATATTAAAGTGAAAAATAATAAGTTCCCTTAATATGTCTATATTTTAATAAATAAATTTAATTAAAAATATTTGAAGTTATTCAACATTGGACGATTTACGGACTATGTCGAATTCTCTCTGTGAAAGTGCTGATCCTGGACGATCCACGGTGGAGATGATCCCCAAGAAAGTTAGATTCAGGGATAAGGAGGAAGAAACGAGTAATGACATGCTGATCGAATTGTCCCCAG
>CM025142.1:10892425-10903220 GCA_013467495.1 Gossypium gossypioides
GAACGAGACAACTGGAGGCTGGAATCTCCCATAAGAAATTTCTTTCTCTCAACTCTATTTTTAATTTCTTGAATTTTCGATTCAATATTCTTAATTTTGTTTTGATTTTATTTTTCATTTCCAGATCTAAACCTTTAATTCTGTTATTTTCTTATTTTTTTCCAGGAACACAGGTTTTCTTGGGCAAGATTCTGTCTGGGATTTCACGGAACAAGATATTGAGCAAATCCAGTCCCTGAGGATTTGACCCTACTTCCCTTTTACTATTCTTTTTCATTATTTATTAAGGATAGGATATTTTTAGTAATTTCAACGACCGCATCATTGACGAATACATAGATTGATAAGCTTAGCAAAATGTCCATTTCATATAGGATAGCTTGATTAATCTTGTAGTTGGTTAAATGGATATGTTGGTATGCATTTAAGTTGGTTTTGTGCAGGTTTGAATGGCCAAATAGGCATCATTTGAGCATATGGTTTGGCTTGGCACGTAACATGTACCAAATGGTCTTATTTTGCCAAAAGTAGAGTCCTCGTCGTGTAACGACTTGATAGTAAGGGGTGTCAAAAAGTGAAGCTAGAAACTCTATTCCCGTAAATTGAACCCATAAATATTTTATTAAATATTTACGAAGTTAGTTTAGTAGCAAATTAAATTTTGGATAGGTAAATTGCATATGAAAAGTAACCTGATAAGTGAATGGTGTAATTTAACTTAGCCTATGAGGGTAACACATATGAAAAGGTCATTTAACTTTTTCTTTTTGTATGAATTAGCTAATTAGAAAAGTCCTATTGTGATTTAGTTTTCACAACTTTTCAACTTTAGTAAACTTTTCAATAATTGATCGTAACTCAAGCTACAAAACTTTTATCAATGTAATTCAAGATGTGTCGTTAAGCTAATAAAAAGATCTACAATTCGTAAAAAAGATCACTTGACTTTAAATTATATTTCACAAATGTCAGGTTACGAGTTGATAATAAGCACAAATGTGACCATCATGTAGATGCATCTATCAAAACCATAAAATATATAAATGGTTCACATGGTGGATGAATGGAGCCCCATATATCACCTTGAATATGTTCCAGAAATGCGGGGGATTCTATCCCAATCTTAGCTGGTGATGCTCTTGTAATGAATATTTCTTCAGAACAAGTAGCACATGAGAATTCCTTAAATTGAAGAATCTTTTGGTTCTTCAATGGATGACCATGTGAATGCTCAATTATTTTTCACGTCACTGATGATTCGGGATGGGCTAACCGGTCATGCCAAATACTAAATGGATTTTAACCTATAAACTTTTGGTTTACTACAACATGTGTTTCAATTGTATTAGTAATTTTATGGTATAAGCCTAAAGACAAGACAAGTAATTTTTCCAAAAACACATTTCTTTCCAGATACAACTTTTGTTCTTTGCATATACTCATTATTTTTCTCATTTGTGATAACTATTTTGGTGAATATCTTTAAAGCTTAATAAATTTCTTCGAGACTTTGATGAACTAGTGCATCATCTATAATAAATTTTGTCCATTGGGATAATAATACCGTAGCTCTTTCTGAGCCTTAGATTAATTTTGTAATGCCATATATGGTGTTGACATTTTCATCATTTTCAATCAAATGAGAAAATATTTTTGATCTTTAAGTATAGTATGTGTGGTGGTATTGTCTGCAAGACATGTGTCTTCATTCTTGATCTTTGATTCAACCAAAGAATTGGGGAAAATCACATTCTTCATTCAAAGAAAATATATAAAAAGAGATATTTTAAGCACTAAAAAAACATAACAAAACATACTAAAGTCACACAAACATAAATAAAAAGAACTATAAAATCACTAGAGAATTATGAAATATTATTATATATTTAACAATTCTTGATTTCTAACCTCAAAGAAATCTTCTACATCAAGATAAATCATATAAGCAAGATTGTTAAAATCATCATCATTGTGAGTAAAATTAGCCTTTTACATCATCACCATTTCGATAAGCCAAATTTGTTTCAATATTATTTCTTTTGTTTTTTATAGAGGCTTGATAAAGCTTTATAAGATGTTTACGATAGATATGTAACCAATGCCCACTCATACCTCATAAGTGGCACAAATTTTCAATACCTTTTGAAGGATTACTTGGACCATCATCTTTTTTTTTTCTCTTTTTTTTTTCTTTTGGTGGTTATGATAATTGTTGCCACCATGATAATAATAATTATAGAGCCCTCAACCACATCCATGACCACGACTACAACTGCGACCATGATTTCTTTCATTTCTATTATTATTATGTATTGTTGCATTCACTTCTGGGAATGGATCATAAGCAATAGGAAGACTTTCTTGATTTTTCATTAATATCTTATTATTTGGCTCAACCACCAAAAGGCATGAGATTAATTTAGAGTATTTCTTAAAACCCTTTTCACAATATTGTTGTTGTAGGAGCACATTAGATGCATGAAAAGTTGAGAAAGTTTTCTCCAATAAGTTCTCATCAATTATTTTTTCTCCACATAATTTTAGTCAACAACTTATTTTACACTCACTATTTTATAATCTTGCAATTTCAAGCGCATCCAATTATAACAAGTTTTGGTAGAATTACCGTTTTCTGATTGTTGTATCTTTCTTTTAGACTATTCCACAATTCAAGTGGAACTTTTTTAGTAAAATATTTTGTTTTCAATCCTTCATGAAGATGATGACAGAGGAAAATCATAGCTTGGGCTTTATCTTGTTTAGATGCCTCGAGATCTTGCATAATTGTATTTCTAAGACCTTTTAGTCTCTAAGTGAACTTCAGCATCGAACACTCATGACAAATAATCCTTACCTAATATTTCAAGGGCCTCAAATTCAAATTTTATAAGGTTCGACATAATGGTGTCTAATATAAAACAATAATGACCATTAGGTTATAAAATGAATCAATAAAAAAAATCGATATATATTTATTTGTATAAGATTCCATAAATACGTACTATCAAATAAACTTCTATTATTCATTAGAAGATACAAATGTAATGAATTCATTATATAATGGCATAAAAGTTGTTAGGTTACTTGCATTCTATTAGTATATATTTGATTAATTATTCTAATAGTATATAATGCTTTAATTACCAACATTGTTAATACCATGAAATTAAGACATAAAAGATTAATTATTAAGCATGTATTTCAATTATATTTATGATACATAAAAAAAAAGAATAACAACATTTAATTAATCAATCATAAATAATGAAAACATGTAGATTAAGGACAAGGAATAATATATCAATTTTACGTATTTACAAGAAACATGTATTCGACAAAGATGTTGCACGATTGAACTATTCTACCTTCAACAAGAAGAATGATTATTGAGCAAATCATGCTGATAACATGTTATAAAATTATCAAACAAAAATATATAAAATCAACAGAGAATTTTCGCTCACCCTTGTCATTCTATGCAATATAAATAAATGAAGCTTACTTAAGTGCATAATTTGTTTCATTCCAAAATATTAAACAACATGATTTCAATTCAAATTTTGAATTTAATCATTAAATTCAAAGTAACAAAATTAACATTAGATATTTACCCTAGAGATTTATTTTCTTTATTTAAACGTGTATGATTTTATACAAGTGTTGGTGTATAATAATTTTTTAACATTTATCTAGCATAATTTAGTTATCATTCATTCCAGTTTCCACTGATGTTGGCCGCGTGGAATTGCTACGTCCATGAATCAAAAGGAAATTTCTCACTCCTCACCGACCAAAATTATTTCGGAAGTTTTCAATTGCAGTTAAATAAAAAGCCCAAAGACAGTACTGTACCAAAGAGCCCAAGAGACCTTTTAATAAATGGCAACAAGTGGAGGGCATTATCGGTAAGAAAAGTGAAACTTCGAGGAGCCGACATTATAAAGTCGGTCGTTCCCCAACTTTTCTCACGCTATATATGCCCTAGCTCGTCCTCTTTTTTTCCAGAGATCTGAGAAATCCTAGCTGTAGCCGTCTAGATTACGCGTTTTGCCTTCTTGAAGAGGAAGATATTAAAATAGCTTCTAGATCTATAAGTTCTACGGATACTGAGCGATCTTGGCTTTACTGATTCTTAGTTTTTTTGAGGAAGTTCTTGGGATTTCGAAAAGAAATTAGCCGATAATGTCGCGGTGTTTTCCTTATCAACGTCCGGCGGGGTATTTAAGACAGGGATTGGTCGAATCGATTAAGGTTCGTTGGGCAAAAGTATTTGGTTTTCACTTTCGTTGCTCAACTGCATGCGTTTGTGATACTTGATTATGATTATATATTTGTATATTTGTAGAGTTTGTAACAACTTAAACATAAAATGAACCGCTTTAATTACTGTTGTTAATATAGCTTTGTAATTATGAACAACGAGGATCTGTGCAAAGAACTATGGTAGTTATGTAGTTATTCAAATATATTAATGAACCTTTTTGGGTTTGGGGTTTTTTAAAAGAACTTCTGGGTTCCTTTTTAAAGTTTTGGACTTGATTTTGATTTGATTATGTAAATGAATGAAAAGCTTGGTAATTCGTGTCTGTTTAGAGGAGTGGGAACTGGGTGTTTGTATTCATAGTCTGATTGATCTTGATAGAACCCTAAACCAATGTGAAATGACCCCCTCCCCGCCAAATTTTAATTTTTTGGAAGCAGTCGTGATCTTTTGGTCTTCCATTCCCGCCTGTCTAAATTTCATATTGTGTTGTGCAATAAAGCTCGAGAGAGAAAAGGTTTTGCCAAAAACAGAACAGAAATTACATAAGAAGAGGGAGAAGGAGAAAAAGAAGGAAAGGAAAGAGAAGGATAAAACTCAAGGTGCCATCAAGAAACTTAAGAAGCTTGATGATGTTCTATATGCATATAAAGATGACCAATTGGAGAGAAGTGACCTTACTGAAGAACATGAGCCGCCAGTTTGCTATATATCTGATGGCAGCCAAAACAGTCACAAGAGGAAAAGGGAAACTGCTTCCTATAATGAATGCAGGGTTGATGGTGAGTTGTGTTCTTTATTGTATTAGATAGGCTAAATTTGCCTATTCCTGTAGTTTCTTGGAGGGATGTAGATATTGATTGTATGTTGTGTACATGTATAGGAAACATTATAAAGATTAGATTTTCCTTGAAAAAGCCCCGGGCATCTGATGCATCAATCAGCAGCGAAGAACCAGCCTGCTCTAGTTCTGGTAGGACAGATTCAATTCAAGAGCCAAGTTGCACCATCGCTTCTGTGCCTGAACAGAAACTGCGGCATGATGATAGAAGGAAGGAGCAAGGCTCCTCTTCTTCTGGAACATTGCTGGAGGCTGCACTGCAGTATAAAACCTTGATTGAGGATTGGCTGCCACCTCTTCTCGAAGCTGAGCTGAATGATGGTGGTGATGAAGACTGGCTTCTAACTAAAAAGCAGCTAGGGAAACCCGCGGCCAAAAGACCTGATGACAATGATCATACATGTGTTGCGAGTGCAAGTTTGCACCCGTGTGCACATTTTCTTCCGGCAGCTGAGATTTATGCACTGCCTTATACAGTTCCATTTTGATTCCGCTGAGTGGAGGGGCAATCTTTTTGTTCTCCCCTGCAAAGAGCGGCTTCGTGGCGGCATTGGGTTTGGGTGGCGAATTCTAACTTGTACAGTCTTGAGAATTTACTAATAGAAACAAGAGAAATTTTTGCAATTTTTTCTTCGTATATTTGAATTGTCTTATATTAAATATCCATTTCGATTTACTTGAATCGTATCTTAAATAATTTCTGGTTTGATGAATAAGCCAAACATTTATAAGTTGTAGATCTTTTGAAAGTGACTTATAACGATTAGCATTGGCCTTTTCTAAGGTATTCCTTCAGCATTAAACGACGCTTCATTCCAGTTTTACATCTTATGCTATGACTGCATTTGGATGTTGAATCATCATCATCACTAAATGGAACTGAAATATAGGCATATAGTTTGCGAAGGCCATCATCTTCCTGGTTATTTGGCACCTTCATATATGTGGCATGTAAATTATAGCCCTCTGTTGGCTCCTGCTCTCCTCGCAATATTTGTAGTATCTGTATACAGGTAGGAATAAGTAAGAATAGTTTTTAAGCACCAAAGAGAGCAAACTGAATCGACCTTAACTAGGACGGTGAAAATATTGATGTAAAATATATGTCGAGCTAGCAGGGTTTGGGGTTGGGGGACTGTCAACCACCATAGTAAGCCCATTGTGAACCTAACTGCTATGAACAAGTTGGTATTAGCTTGGAGAGCAGCCGAGTGATATTCCTATTGTCCAATATCTATCACTCCTATTGTCCAATATCAAGAAGGCTTAGATACAGACTGGAAGAATGTCTACCTGGCTCGCTTTTGGACGGTGTATATCTGACTGATTGAGGCAGAGGGTGGCAGCGAGAACCATTCTATGCAGTTGTGCAACATCGAAATCTCCATCTAATGCTGGATCCACTAATGCTGGGAGATCCCTTCTTTCTAATAATGCCTTAGCCTGTGTCAGACCATAATTTTGTCATTTAACCACCAATGGACATATCTCTCTGAAGTTACATCATCAACTGGTGACAAATGAATAAAAGTATAAATTCTCACCCACTGGACCATGCTTTCTTGTTTTTCCATAGCTTTTGAACTTATGGGTCTTCTTCCTGATAGCAATTCTAAAAGCACGATGCCGAAGGAGTATACGTCGATCTTATCACTGACCCTTCCTTCCATGAAATATTCAGGAGCTATATATCCGAAGGTTCCTACCACATTGCTGTCAATCATGTTGGTTGCATCCATTGGTCCCCAGATGGCTAGCCCAAAATCAGATAACTGCAAGGATAAAATGAAAAAAGAAAAAAAGCGATCACTCTTTGCATTATTACAAGTTACAGCATTATGTAGTTCACTACTTCATTTCAAGTTCATCTTTTCTTAATCTTGTGATGGGATCCTGAAATATAGCTTCAGAAGAGTTTTCATATAAAACAATATGTTGAAATCCACTATTAACATTAATAAAGGAAGAAATGAGGGGAAAAAAAGGGTACCTGTGGCTGAAAATCATCAGAGAGAAGAATATTGGAGGATTTTACATCTCTGTGAATAACATGTGGATAGCATTCATTATGCAGGTATTTTAGAGCCTCGGCAACTGCTGTGGCCATTTTAAACCTGACCTCCCACGGCAACACAGATTTCTTGTTTTGACCTGTTGCGGTTAAAAAAAGATAATGAAACTAGTAACTCCACTGTATTTTTTTTATCTTACTAAAAGCATAAGCAAACCTTTAGAATCATGGAGGATTAATTACCATGGAGAATCTCCTCTAAACTCCCTGCTGGAAACAAGTCATAGACTGAGATGAGATGGTCATTTTCAACACAAACTCCAATTAGTGGCGTGATATGCTTATGTCTCAACGAAGAAACAATATCAACTTCCAAGGAGAAGTCACTCCAAGCTTCTTTGTATGATTTTAGAATTTTAACAGCCACTGGCTTGCCACTTGGAAGAAACCCTTTGTATACATTGCTGCATCCTCCCTCTCCAATCAAGTTTTCTGTGAGAATACCGAACCAATAAAAGATTTCAAAAATAAGAACAAGAGCTTTGTGTCTCTAAGCCTTTAAAGTTATATATATACATATATCAAAAGGCAAACGAAGCTTGACTTGAAAGATAACCTGGTGAGAATCCAGAAGTTGCTTGCTTAAGCTCTCTGAGCCTGAACTGCTTGCAACGAAGCTCCAAGTCATTCGGCATCTTTCTTAGTGCTGGTAAAGAATTTTCTATTCCTACATGATTGTCCTCTTCCTTTGATTGAATAGCTGTGTTCATCACCCTCTCAACCATTGGCGATGGCATTTTTGTATCTTCAAATTCTGAACAAGAATCTGAAGTAGTGGAAGCTGTAATGTGGAGAAGAGGCCAACCAGGCTTTGATTTTGGTTCCAAATCTTTCATGTTCGAAGAAACTGAATCTTCTGCATTGCATTCAGCCTTGTGGTTCTCAATATAAGAATCATTAATATTTCTTTTGGCATTGATGCTGGTCTGATTCGAATGCAAAGCAATCAGGTCGACAACAGTGGTACCTCGATTAGGCAGGCCCATTACCCATTCCACAACAGACGTATCCCTATCTGCATGTTTCTGGAACTCTTGGTTTGCAGGAGATTTTCTTCGAAGTAAAGGCCACCCAAGACATGGTTCCGGCAGTTCTCTTCGGATTATGGATATGGAATTCAAGAGAACAGCCTTGCCATTATGATTGGGAATAGAATTGTCTTCTTGCAGGCCTCCAATATCATCACTTGCTACATTGGAGATGGTCCGACATACAGGAGATTCAGCTTCTTCAGATCTTGGTTCCTGATCTGCATATCTCAAGCTAGCACTGATCTTATTGAGATACAATTGAGATGTCAAATTTAACCTGAAACCTATAAAAACTGATCGAAATTAGAGAACTACTCTTAACAATTCAAAGGGTTCTGACATGTCTCTTCGGCTCAAACCTTGTAAATGGTGAACTGGAAGTATTTCCAAGATGATCTCTCGCTTGTCAACTCCCAGAAGAGCAGTAATTGGCAGCAATCGCTTTACACTATAGCTGGCATATGACCTGAAAAAAAAATTGTGCTTTAATATCAAAGGAAAGAAAACCAGGATCGCATATGGTTATCAGTTATTAACTTAAATTAAATAAAGTCAATTTACCAGAGAGTCTCCTCTGGGTTTCTTCTTATAAATACAGCCATGGCAGCACAACGCTTAGCTATCTTCTTTATAACCTTTCGCCTTGAACTTGTTTGTGAACTTGTGTAGCTAAGATTGTTCTGGAATTCAATCAATAAAACGATTAATGAATTTGTTTCTCTTGAAGAAAACAATGTTAAAAGGAGAAATTGATGACAAAGGAAATACCCTTTTCACTCTATCGAATTCCCTGCGAGTTTTCCTGCATTCTTTTGTCATCCTCGCCCTAAGCAAATTAAGGTCTAAAAAGCCATCAATCAATTAGAAAAGAAAAAAGAAAGTAGATAATTTTATACGGTTTCTGGGACAAAATAAAAAGGTTGGCAGTACCTGTATCAGGAAATACATAAATTGAGACCAAATCCTTTGGAAACAGTGCTGATTTTACGAGCTCGCCATGAGGAACAACTAGCTTGCTGCTTGCTGTAATTACCTTCTTAATCACCATCGTTGTCCAAATCCAGTGTTCTTAAATGTTCCTTCTTTCCAATTCAAAGAGTTGAACAAATACTAAAATTTATATAAACCCAGCGAAATTTCTCACAGATTTCCTTATTTCATCAAGAAGACAAAGGAACAGTGAAGAGTGAGATGAAAGATGAAGAATATTCATTCGTGAAAAAACAATAAAAAAAGTGAAAGGATTAGGCAATGTGGGTAAATAAGCTGATCAACGAAACAATGTGAAACAAAGATGACCACGACACGTATCTATTCATAATTCCTATTCAACATATACCGGATTAAATTGGGAAATAATTATGAAATTATTATCTTGTAATACATATTCGTTCGACGCTAACAAATTAATAATAAAAATGATAACTTTTAATAATCAAAGGAAGCAATTGCGCCAACTTTATCTGATTAGTCAGAATGCGACTTAAATCAAACGTGGAGTAGAATCTTTTTTTTGGTTGAAAGTCAACAAGCCCTCCACTTTGACCTAAATGAGATATTACCACAGGCTATGGCAGCTTCTTATCACCCTACCTGCTACATATTTTTTAAGTTATTAAAAAAGGGATAATACTTGAATTTGTTCGTTCGTAACTAGTTGATCTCTGAACTTGTATTTTATCAATCAGGTCGGTATTTCTACTAATGCTATTAGTTTTTACTGATGTGACACTGTTAGCCAATCCAGTGGTGCCATGTGGTAGCCTCTCAGACCATTATACTGCGAACATAATTTAAATTTTATATTTATGTTTTTCACGTGTCATATCGGCACAAATTAACGGTGTTAGGTGCCAACCTGATTGACAAAATACAAATTTAAAGACCAACTAAATAAAAAATTTTAATGACCAATTAAATATAAATGGACAAATTTACGAACCAAATTATATACTATTCCTGAGAAAGAGGTGAATACTAATACATAGAACCCAGGAAGTTTCTGAATTTGTTATGAATTCACATTTCAATATTGAAAAAAAGAGAGACTATTATTAGTCTAAGAAATTCAACTCTTATGGTTATTGGTTAGTGGTAGTTTTGACCATGTTGAAAGCAAAATGAAATACAGAATATACTTTAGGAAGTGATCATGTGTTTTGTTTCTACTTATAAGAAATTCAACTTTAGGAAGCGATCATGCGTTTTATTTATTTATGAGATAAATATTGAAATTATATTAATGTGTAATGTTATACATGAATTTTGATTTTGTACTATTTTATATATTAAATTTTGATTTGATTTAATCTAATTTTTAGAAATCACTACAACACTATCAAATTAGCATAATTTTACATTGATATATATTGTGTACACAAATTATTACATTAATCCAATATAAAAATAAATGTATATATTTATTTCTTTAAATGTGTACAACTGAATCAAGATCAAAATTTCATATATACATATGAACCAATTCAAGTTTCATGTGTATAATTGCACCAAATCAAAGTTCATATATGAATTTAATATTTATCCCTTTATTTATTTGGTATCAATTAAGTACGTATGAACATTTTTTAATT
>CM025142.1:10922050-10937083 GCA_013467495.1 Gossypium gossypioides
GTACATCTCGACGACAAGAAGTTATGTCACTCTCTTGCCCACATTCTAACTTGACTCAAACAGAATCCTTTTGATTCACAACACTTGGCTTCGTTTTTCCCACAGTCTCTCGGCCTTTTTGCTCAAGAACTTCGAAAGAGCCCCTACGTTCTTGCCAAGTCAACAAGTTAGAATGCAACACACTATCAAAGTGTTCAAAATGTACCTTTGCATTTACTCTGGTCAACTGTCCCACATGTATTACTTCTTTTTCCTTGAAGTCTGATGCACCACCCACCTCTCCCATAGGTGGAAGCCTTGTCGATGACTCGGCCAACTCCGACGCTTTACTCAATTTGAGTCTCATTGGTCCCAGTTTCACTATTTTCATCACAACTTTTCCCTCTAAGTTCGATGACAAACTCACCTCTTTCTTGGGTGGAAGCCCCTCCAATGACTCACCAAGCTCAAACGTTGAATTTCCTTTTAGTTCGGCTTACTTTGGAGAGTTCCACAACTCATGCGGACTACGGTACAAAAAGAACTTTACTTGCTTCTTTTTACTCCTCTTTGCCCTCTTGGTTCGACTTTTCCCTTACTCGAACCAAGCTTCTTGGGCTCTTTGTCTGCTCCATCGTTTCCTTTGATGACAGACTTCCTAGAATACTTCTGCAACCTATACAGACCATGACACAAGAAGTACTCCACTGACTTCTTCTCACTTTCGGTCTCATTGACTTCGACACTCCTTGCGCTCGAACAAAGTACCAAGGCCTTACCCACCGACTTCTCTTTCTTAAAAAGCGTGTATTTCTTTAGAAATTTCTTTAATATATGTGGACCGTCGCAGAGAAAGCATTTCAGCTTGTCCCTTTTCCTCTTGGGTTTATTTTTCCCAAATCGTGGTTTCCTATTACCACTATTGTCGCCGTTGCCATTGCCATCAACATCTTCCTTGTGATCATTTTCATATACGCTCCTTTCCTTAGACTTGGAAGACCTATCCTTGTCTTTCCCTAGACCAAGCTTGACCACGGACTCTACTACTGTCATGGCTTCCGACAACTTTTGAACACCTCTTTGTTCCACCTCTTGTCTGATCCACTACTTCAATCCATTCTGAAAAACAAGTAATGCTTCTTTCTCGATCACATCTGAAACTTGGAGCATAAGTTCCTTGAACTCTCAAACATACTCCCCCACTGTGCCTCGTTGCGTTATCCCTTGCAACTTTGCCTGAGCTTCTTCCTCGGTAAATTATGGGTAAAACTGCTAATTAAACTCACATTGGAACTCTTGTCATGTCCCAATCTCACCTTGCCTTTTATCTGTGGTCCTACCTCGCCACCATAAAAGCGCAATATCAGTAATAAACATTGAAGAAGTGTTTGTCTTAACCGCATCATCCATGATACCTTTGGCACGTAAGTAGTTTTCCATCCTCCATAAGAAATTGTCCATATCGCATGCAGACCTTGTCCCCACAAACTTTATCGGCTTTAAGACATCCTCGTAACTGAGTGCTGCACTTGACACTCCTTTCCGCACGGCTGCTTGACACAAGGCCAGCTCTTCTTCGAGCTCTTCTATTCTTGTGCTCAAAGCCATGGTCATGGCCATTGTTTCCTCCTTCAAAGCCTTCACCATAGCTTCAAGAGCATCATTCCTCTCCGTCAGCTTCTTCTTTTGGGAATCTAGCAACTCTTGCATGCTATCTCTTTGGGAAGTGAGACACATGGTCACGAAGTTCTTGGACTGCTCCCTCAAGTCCTCAATGCTTTCCCCAAGCGTATTGTCCGACACTTTTGCGTCCTCCATGGACTCCTCAAGTTTACTCATGCGTTTCTCAATAGCCGACAACATCTCCCTCAAAGACTTTTTAACCCACCTTTGTTCGAACTCTTTTTTCGACATCCCAACGGTGCCTTCGAACCAATAGCTCGAATATCACTTGGTTCGAACCAACAGCTCTGATACCACTTGTTACGGGGCTAGACCTTTCGTCTAGCGATCCATGCAGCCTTAGGCGATCTGTTCGTCCAAACTCGCCTGAGTCAGCCTTTACTTAAGTGAGGATTTCTTAAGAACTCCTCTGAAGCACCAAGTTGAAGAGCGGAAGCCATTTATGCCAAAAGAAGCTACAAAGAACAACAGAAAGAGCGTACACAAAGTGTTTGAGTAAATGTTCTCAATATTTTTTTATTCATAAAGAATAATGAAACAATTAATAGAGTGAGTACAAATGAGGGGGAGGCTCTCTATTTATAGTTGAGCTCCCCTAAAACCAATGGTCAAGATACATTTACATCGATGGACGAGATTAACCATATCCCTTTATTTTAGGGATTTACAAGATATGCCATATCAAATCAAATCTAATCTTTACAAGATATGATTCCCTCAATCTTCTAAGATTAGTTACCAAATTAGCCTAAGTTGCCATAACTTCATTATCGGGCCAACCAGGCTTCAATCTGACAGGCTTCTCCAATATTTCTTTGAAACGGGCCAGTTTTCGTGGGCTAAATGATCCCCATCTATACAATAGACCTCCATTGGATGCATTTGGCGCGATGGTCACGGGCTTTAAACTACGGCCCGTGACACTAGGTCTTCGTATAAGTTTGATTATATGGACGAAAATAGCTTTGGAATGCTTAGGCTCCACGTCGATTCTATGTCGCGCCATATACAAGCTATGGCGCGATACGACATGCATTTTCTGCAATCTTGGGTTCATGTTATACTTTAGCAACTTGGGAAGGTTCTGCATCACTCGCCCCATGTTCATACATCCATTGAGCCCTAAATTAAACATTCTGCACACTCAATTACACAAATTAGAACTACTTAAGGTCCGTGTCGGCCTAATAGGTCACTAACACTCACAAAATGTGTAAAAACACTTATTTTACTAACTTTTACTACCTAACTACTAAATACCGAAAATGAAATAATAAATACTAAAATATATAGAAAACAAGCTCCTTACATGCCGAAACGTATCTAAACTACCACTACAATTAGTGGCAGGTCAAATACTCCCACACTTAAGTCTTTACTTGCCCTCAAGCAATAAACATGCAAGAAAACAAGAAATAAAAATGCAAGAAAAGAAAATGTACTTGAGTTAGCTTGATATAAGGAATTGGGAAGAAATATATTAAAAACATAATGCAAATAAACATATAACTTTAGCATGATACATAATTGACTCATAACTTCTAAAATTAGACGAGTTAGTTCATTATACAAAGCAAACAAATAAAAGAATATTAAGTATAGGTATCCATCAAAACAAATATATAAATATACAATTATGTTTAAATGAATATAAGTGGTAAAAATATCAATCTTTGGCACAATTTTATCTATATAAAGTACTACCTAAGTTACATAAGACTTTTTGACTTGTAACATTTTGCGGCTTAGGTTGGTTTTGAATTCAAGAACAAACTTGACATAATGACTAAAGCACAAAAGTAGTTTGACACATTATATTGTCCCCAATACTCCCCCAATTTCGAATAATCTCACCAATTTATATCCACTTCTTTTATCTTCCTTATTTCTCCATCACTAAGGCCTAGTATAATATTCATGAGTACAATCATCTGAGCTTGATTCTTTTTATTTCTTTATTTTTTCGAACAAATGTGAGCGTACTTTTTTTTCCAACTCACTTTGCTTTTATCTTTTTTTTCCTTCAAGATTTTTTCGATTAACATTTTGCCTTTTTCATAAGCTCAAAAATCTTATACTCACTATACCATACAATTCCTTAGTTCTCTCATTTTTTTTTCTCTTTTTTAAACCACCATGATGTATCTACCTAATACCTATCAATGTCTAGATGCCTAAATCCGTGCAAGGACCAAGAAATAAAAGATCAAATAAATTATATAATAGGCTTATGGTTTCATTTCTAGTTCATCAAGAAAATGGATTAAGGCTTCAAAATTGGTATTAGGAAAATATTATTAGGATAACTTTTTAGCTTAAAAAAAATTGTCTACTAAACAATGCCTTAGGTCATCCCTAGGTAATTCCATATATGAATTAAATCAGCCAAGTTTATCAATTTCTAAAACCTATAATTCAAGTGAACATGCATGCTATGTATACATCTATTAATCATATGGTATACTTAACATCTTAAATATATCCACAGTGTAATAAATTGAACTAATTGGTCTAAAATTAGATAATCTAAAATCAATTATTATCAAACTAAATTTACAGTTTATTCACAAAATCCTATCAACATGTTCCTAACTAATCACTTGTATTTCTACAAGCTCAAGCACATATAAAACACACAAAATAAAAATTTAGCAACTACTAAAAACTAGCAAAACAAAACAAAATACAGAAAAATTAAAAAATTTTCTTAAGTTACCCCCACACTTTATTCAACACATTGCCCCTAATGTGCAATAAAAGATAAAGGAAAGAGGTTGCTCGGTTGGCGTGATACATGCAACACAATTGGTGGGACTACTACTCCTTTCGATTGTGACTTGAAATTGTAGTGCCTTTAAAATCATGGGTTCTTACAAAGCAAGCTAAACCTAAAATATATAATAAAATCCTAATTAAACTAACAAAATAAAAATCATTCAAAAAATAAAATAAGTCTTAAAAATATAAATCCCAAATAAAAATGTTTAGAATCAGTCAGAATCAGGCTCTGACTCCTTTTGAGCTTCATCCGGTTCTTCCTCTAGATCTTCCTCCGAATCCGCTTTTCCGTCCTTCATTCGCTTGCTTGAGTTGGAAGTTCCTTGGTATTTAGCTACCGAAAACTGTGGTCTCTTTAACTCGTTTTCCTTGCATAATTTTCAAAAATTGGTCCCACTTCTTACATCCATTGGATTACCAATTCTGAGTCAAGTAGCATTGTCTCACTTGGTTAGGGTTTGGTTTTGATTACTCTCTTTCGTTTCTGATATCCCACAAACTGTTTTATGGTTCTCGTATCAGATGTTCTATTGGTTGTAAGTAGCGTTCCAATCGCCCCATTGGTACCCTCGCTTGTTTACACAAAGTTGTTACTAAATGTGAAAAGAGCAGTTCGACCTTGTTTTTCCTAACACAAAGTAGCATGCTCCAGTAGATCCATGTCCCAACACAAATTCTTTCCTTATTTAAAATCACATACAACAACATTTCTTAGAATGTATTAATATTAGACATGTCTGATGCTGGGCAGATTCGAGTGCTGATGAATTTTAGCTACATTCTGCCTTTCAAAGTTAACTTCTCATAAGAGAATGAGATAGGAAAGTCTGTTCCTAGGTGACGTTTCCACTTACCCTTTCCATTCGTTAGGATATTAATTACATCGCTCATATTTTCTTTAAGGAAATACATTAGATTAGCTCATTGTATGAAATCATAGAGATATAATCGAACATTGTAATACCTCGCTATCTCAGGAGGTGAGATAGAAATTTCCTTCCCTCGAACTAGTATCAGCATCCATGGGACATCTATTGGTCAATGTGCATTCGTCTCATTTAACGCGGCATAAAATTCATGCACAATCGAAATGTACATCGGATCAGTCAGGATTGTACAAAACTTCTCCCATTGATGAAATTGAATCATCTCTCGTGTTTCCCTTTTCAATGCGCTTATGGATTTGAAACCGAGTTCTTGCAGAGGGATTTTTAATTGAATCGCTCGAAGGTTATTTTCTAGCTCCCTTTCTCGGATGTTGGCATGATTATCTGCTATGGATTCACTATCGGAAAGGTTGTTATGCATGATTTTGAGGTTATGGAGTAGGTAAAAGGCAGAGACGTTGTGGAATCTCGAAGAAAAAGGTGGCAAAAGGTTGTTTGGCTGATTGTGACTCTTAAAATGTGCAACTACTGGTAAGGAAAATATATAGAGGCCATCTAGGGCTTAACTTGTTGTGTAAATTGGGGAATATTTCTGAAGATCACGTCAAACCAAGAACGAAAAGTTTCTAAAAATGGCTTGCATGTCGCGCTATAAATAAGGCATGGTGATCTACCACAATTCGTTGTAGCAAATTAAACTAGTTTCATACTTAAAGGAGCTTGAATATGAGCAATTTTATTATGTTTTATTTAGTTTTTCTATTTCAGTTTCATTTTAATAAAAAGTGTGATTTGAGCCGATTTTATGACCTTAGGGGCTGAAGTAGGTCTAAGGGAAGACTAATGTATTTGGTGAATATGTAGGACACCATTCAGAGGCATGAGAACTCGAGGCTAGTTGCCATGTTGCAACATGGAAGTTCAACATCGCAACATAGTGTGCAGAATGCCAAAATAGCCATATTGCCTTTGGTGTTGTGACACACCCTTGAAGTTGAGCCTGAGTCAAGCAAACTGCCTTCAATGTCGAGACATAGGCAGTAGATGTCGCGACATCGGCCCTATACATGAAACATTAACGAGCTGAAGGCATTTTGGTTCAGATAATGTATTTTAATGTAAAAACGTTAGCCAAACTAGGGCTAATGACGACAACCAACCCTAATATTATAAATAGGCTCATTAAACACTTGAGAGAGCATCTTTTCTATAACTTAGAATTTTCCTTTAGTTTTCAGTTTTAGTTTTCTTTTGTACTTAGGATTTATTTTCAGTCTATTTTTCATTAAGTTCTTCGAAGAATCTGACTTGTGGATTCAAAGCAACTCTTTATGGATTTTTGCACTTCATTCAAATGCAATTCAGGATTCTTCTTAAACTTTTTACTCTTGATTCATTCTTTATGTTTATTTTCTTAGTCAAGTTTATATTGTTTATGGGATCCATGAGGAACTAATCCTCTTATGGGGGAATTAGCGAGTGGACATACGATTAATTAATTTTCATGTAGGGTTTTTTAGCGGATCAGTTGTTTGGGATAGAAAGAACTTAATCCCTAGGCCTGACAACCATAGAAGGTCATCTAGGTAAAAATTAACCCAGAATTGATATTGCCTATCCGTGAATCCCTTACCCTAATCTAGTCTGGACTATGAGGTTGAGAGATAAATAGTTTTTGCCGACTCTTTAGTTTAGCGGAAGATTGAGAGATCCTTCTAGGTTAGCGACTAGTTGACTGAGTAGAACTCGAAATATGAATTAGTTGTGACCATCAAAGTGAGCTAATCACCCATATTTAGATTTGATTGAGTCAGCATATCAGTTCTCCAATTTTATTATTTTCTGCATATTTATTTAGTTTTCTTATAAAATCAATTCCTTTTCCTTTATGTTTCATCATAATATAATTTATTTAAATTACTAATTAGATCTATTTATGTTTAGGTTAATATTAATTTAGTACTCGCCTCCATTGGGTACGATCCTCGGAATACTTACCAACTCCGTTGTAAAACTATATTACAACCTGATTCGTATACTTGCGGACACCACCTCAATTCCATATTTTTAGTAGCAGTATTCATACTCTCAACGTTAGTACTAAATGGAAATGTAATGTTCAGAATGAATATATGTATATATATATGTTACAAGTTGGATTTGATTTAGTGGCATATGTTTTGTGATGGAAAGTTATATCATTGTATGAATGTGTTATAAGCTTATGACATGTGATTGAACTAACTTATTTGATATATTAGTTGAATGTACATGAAGTTTAAGATGAAAAAGAATTGCTAGGTTTGTACCAATAATTTCAATTGCTAAATTATTTTCATGTCAAGGTAAGTTAAGTAAATTGCATATGGATTTACTAAGCATTCAAAATGCTTACCCATTATCTCTTTTTTCCTTGTTGATTGTTGGTTTTGTTGAATGTGTTGGTTGGATCACCATGAAGCTCACACTATCCTATCAACGATTTGGTAGATTTTTGCTCGTTTAAATCTCGGTTATGTGGCATGTATATAGGTGTTATAAGTGTGTTAGATTGAAATTATATGCTTGGTTTGAATTTGGATTAGTATATATATAGATTATGAGATGTTAATGTTTACATTTGTATTAAGGTATGATTTGGTCATGTTTCAGGACCATATGCATAGTGTTTGAATATTTATTGACTGTGCAAATGGTATGAATTGAACAAAGAAATGACATACTTGAATGTTGATTTGAATAGTTTAAAAACATGAATGAATGATGGTTAATTGGTTAGAAAGTATCTAAGTTGAATTGAAATGATTTGGTGCCAATTGAGGCATGTTGGTTGAATTGATTACAAATTGATTCAATGTTGTGTTTAGACATGTTTGGGATGTTTTGTGTATGGAAAAGTTGTGCAATAATGCACCAAAAGAGTATTTGAATTGGGTGGATTGAAATAGGTACCAAAAGGCCCTTTTTGAACCAAAAACAAGGTTCTCGTCTCGACGATCATATTCCCTCGTTGCAACGTTAGCCAACAACTTGTGGCATCCCGACATTGGGTAGCTTGAAGTCTTGGCATGACACACTGAGTTGGTGACGTCTTAGCATGGAGAAGGTAACGTCACAATGCCGACCTTGGATTTTTAAAATTGTACAGTTTGGTCCTATTTCATACTCGAGTCAATAAAGGAGCTTTCTTTAGCTCAATTAAGACTCAAATTTAATTGTATATCATAATATCTTAGTGTTTATGACTTTATTTATGATATGCTTAATTTGAAAATTAGAAAATGTTACAAATTAGTCCTTGCTCAAAAGCTCGTATAAGCTTGAGAAAGGTCGTTTTTGGTGATTATGAACTGAATTGACTATGGTTGTATGATTTATATTTAATTTGAATGTTAATTGTCTGTATTTGCTCTAGCAACAATTGTAGCATTCCATAATTTGAACCCGACGATCGAGTCGAGTGAGTGGTGTTACATAACGTGTGTGATAGGATATTTTGAAATTGAGGGAATAATTCGAAAAAAATTTAAAAAATATTAAAGCATTAGAAAAATAAAATTTTTAGGTAAAAATAAATCTCAGTACATTGTCTAGGAATAAAGATGAGTGACTTTAAAAACACATTTTTTGTATTGATAATCTAGTATTAAGAAATCAAATGCAACATATCATTGTAATTACACAAATAACAAAAATATTTTGAATTTAATCTTATATATTAAAAACTTCAATATTTATCAACACAAACATAAAGTAAGCACAAATATTATTTTTCATTTCAATAGAATATGATATTTTCTTTGGTTTAAAATATCCTAAATTATAAAAACTATAAAATTATCATAAATTAAAGAAGAGATGATTTTGAATCTATCCATTTAAAATTCAAACTTGAAAAAACAAAAATCTAGAGAAAAACTCTAAAAACTTATCTTTTTTTCTCCAAATCATTTATATATATACTTTTTGTTTTACTCAGAAATGATGCCAGCCTCCGTGTTGGTCAAAACCCACCTTTTCTTCCCTTTCACCAACCTTTCCTTTCTTTTTCCTCTCATTCACTTTATGCGCCTTCTCTCTTTTCAATTTGCAGATTTATTTTATAAGTATCTTTACTATTTCACAAGTTATGTAGACACATGATAGTGCATACAATCATTACAAATATGTCATGTTTGAGTTGTGATAAAATTAATTGTCAACGTACTATAATATCTATTTTACATTGAAACCGAAACTTTTATTACATTAATAGAATTTGTATTCCATCACCCACAACAGGTGTTAATAATTTTTTCCCCAATCGTAAAAATCCTAACGCATCCTGAACATTCCCGTAGAACTATGTAAAAATCCTACGCATCCAAACCAAACTAGGGACCAAAACGAAATCATAATGTGCCACGTTACTGAAAGCAAAACCGCTTGATCATCCACTTCGGCCAAGTAAGCGAAGGAGTTGACGTCTTCTGATGTGGGGCCAACCATAACTCCAAGCCGAAGAAATGAAGCATTGCTAATAAAAAATTGCCACTTGTTACAAAAGTAAAATCTTTAACCGTTATATCGCCATGCTGGCAGTCAACCAATTAGAAAAAAAATCCTAACGCTTCACTCCCTACCTACGAAAAGATCGAAACTCTTAACCAACAATCATTTGAATTGCTAAAACCTCAGCTATTTAAGAGCACTCCCAAACAAATTCAACATTCCGATACATAGAATTTGTGTAACAATTCCACTAGGTGAAAGCTTAAAAGAGCAGCCAATGGGGAAATGGACGATCCCTTCCGCTCTTATTCTTCTTTGCCTTCTCAGTCTCCTCTCAGACCAAGGTAAGTTTAGACCGTTTTTCTTTTTTCCTTTAGCGTTTGAATGCTGAATTTGGATCTACTTTGTTTCAGGTAGGAAACTACAAGCAAATGCGAAGGAAGGAGCCGTAGATCCTCCGAAAGTTGAGGATAATATCGGCGCTGTGCCTCACGGCTTACAAACTGATTCTGATGTTGTTAAAAGGTTGGTGTAATTTTGTTTAAGAATGTAGTCTTCATTAATCTTTGATTTGTTTGTTATATTTTGAATCCATTTTTCTTCTTTTGTTTTTAGGGAATCGGATTCGATCTCTTCGAGATCGCTTCGCAACAATGCGGAGAAATTTGAGTTCCAAGCTGAGGTGTCTCGGCTTATGGATATTATTATCAATTCTCTTTATAGCAATAAGGACATTTTCCTCCGAGAGTTGATCTCCAATGCTTCTGATGTAAGTTTTTTGTCATTCTTCCTTGATTGTTTTTAGATATTGTTTCTGAACTCAAATTTTAAATGGAAACTTTTTAAAATTTAGGCGTTGGACAAGATTAGGTTTCTTTCACTCACAGACAAAGAGGTTTTGGGCGAAGGTGACACTTCCAAGCTGGAGATCCAGGTTAGTTCTGCACATTAACTTTATTTTATAGAAATATAAATGCATGAAATTCTAGGAATAGAATAACTAGACAAAAATGTTATAAAATGACCATGTAAATGTAGAAATCCGGTTTCTGCATCGATGCATGTAAATCTGTGTTCTCTAAGCCTTAAAATTTATGAAATTGCAGATTAAGTTGGATAAAGAGAAGAAAGTGCTTTCGCTTCGCGACAGAGGTATAGGAATGACAAAAGAAGATTTAATTAAGAATTTGGGAACAATTGCAAAATCTGGAACTTCGGGTAAATGAATCTTAGATTTTTTTTCTTCAAGTGATCTCGTGTAATTATAATTAAGATTAATTATTCATATTGAATTGATTGATTTTATTTTCTCTATGCAGCATTTGTTGAGAAAATGCAGAGCACTGGAGACCTTAATCTGATTGGGCAGTTTGGAGTTGGGTTTTACTCTGTATATCTGGTAGCTGACTATGTCGAAGTCATCAGTAAACACAATGATGACAAACAGTGAGTCTGCTAACCTTAATTTAGTTTTTATGGAAATGTTTGACTCATTGTTAATAATGGTTTATTGAATGCTTTTTGTTTTTCAGGTATGTATGGGAATCGAAGGCTGATGGGGCATTTGCTATTTCAGAGGACACTTGGAATGAACCACTAGGGCGTGGAACTGAGATTAGACTGCATCTTAGGGATGAAGCTCAGGAGTACTTGGAGGAGAGCAAATTGAAGGTTAGTAAAGCTCAAGTCTTGTTTGTTTACATTACCTTTACTGTAGGTATACTGATTTCATTTGGGATTTATGTGATCCTTCATGTCACCATCCTTTGTATTGTTATCTTCATGGACTCGTGATTTGTTGTATTTATTTTCGCTTTGGCTTTTGAAAATATAACAGAGTATGCTGTGGTTGTAATCTATAGGAATTGGTGAAGAAATATTCTGAATTCATCAATTTCCCCATCTATATCTGGGCAAGTAAGGAGGTTGATGTTGAGGTACCTGCAGCTGAAGATGAGTCAAGTGATGAGGAAAGCTGTATGTTTCAATAAAGGAAGCATGTTAATGTTTATCAAGACTTACTGATGCCATTTTCCATAATACTAAGAGACTCTGCATGTTCTGATCAAAATTTTTGGTTTCATTCTCTTTTATTGCTACAAACAGCTGATAGTACTTCTTCTGAGGAAGGAGAAGATGAAGCTGACAAAAGCGAGGATGAAGACACTGAAAAGAAAAAGACGGTGAAGGAAACTACTTATGAATGGGAACGTCTGAACTATGTTAAGGCTATATGGTTGCGTAGTCCAAAGGATGTAACAAATGAAGAATACGTAAAATTCTATCACTCTCTGACAAAGGTAATTTGACATAAATTTCCTAGCTCCAGTCTACCGAAAACCCTTTGGAGAAGTTACTAACCTTTATTGTTATGTATTTGTGTTGCACTGCAGGACTTTAGTGATGAGAAGCCCATGGCATGGAGCCACTTCACTGCTGAAGGTGATGTTGAGTTCAAGGCTGTTTTGTTTGTGCCTCCTAAGGCTCCTCATAATCTGTATCAGAGTTACTATAACTCCAATAAATCCAACTTGAAGTTGTACGTTAGACGAGTTTTTATCTCTGACGAATTTGATGAGCTTTTGCCGAAGTTTCTTAGTTTTTTGATGGTAAATGAAGATATGTTATTTTAGTTGACTTAAATCAGCACTAAAGAGGTTTATGGGTCATTTGTTATCTGATTGATTTTTTAATGATAACCTATTGATCAGGGTCTTGTTGATTCCGATACTCTACCACTCAATGTGTCTCGAGAGATGCTACAAGCTCATAGCAGTCTGAAAACAATCAAGAAGAAACTCGTGAGGAAAGCCCTTGATATGATTCGCAGAATTGCCGACGAGGATCCTGATGAGTTCAGTGGCAAAGATGAGAAGGGTAGGTCATAATTGTTTCTTTTTAGTAATTACTTTGAATTTAATTACAAATATTTCACTCCAGACTGTGGCCTAATGGCCTTTCAAATTCGAAGTCTTTTATCCCAAGTTATTTATTGGTTAATGACTGAAACTAAATATTGATGTGGATGCAGATGTTGAAAAATCTGGCGATGAAGATGAGAAAAAGGGTCAATATACGAAGTTCTGGAATGAATATGGAAAGTCCATTAAACTAGGTATCATTGAGGATGCAACCAACAGAAATCGCTTGGCTAAACTCCTTCGTTTTGAGAGGTATTAGTTTTTGAGGCGGTCTATTTCCTGGGAATAATTTTCCTTTTTCTGCCACTACTATCATTAATAGTGTATGAATTGCAATGCAGCACCAAGTCAGATGGTAAATTGACTTCACTGGATCAGTACATCTCACGAATGAAATCAGGGCAGAAAGATATCTTCTACATTACAGGAATTAGCAAGGAACAATTGGAAAAATCTCCATTCTTGGAGAGGCTTAAGAAGAAAAATTACGAGGTACTGCAAAAACATTAGCTGTTAACTTCAGAAATATACTCTACTTCAAACGATCTTTTTCATATCTTTCCTTTTGCTTATTTTGTTCCTTATGATCTATATTTGTAAATTGTTTTATTTTGTGCCTAATGGCCTTCTTTATTTCCAGGTCATTTTCTTCACGGATCCAGTTGACGAATACCTAATGCAATACCTGATGGATTATGAAGGAAAGCAGTTCCAAAATGTATCCAAGGATGGCCTAAAAATTGGGAAAGACTCTAAGAGTAGGGAACTCAAGGATTCATTTAAGGAACTAACCAAATGGTGGAAGGGTACACTTAAGACTGAGGATGTTGATGAGGTGAAAATAAGCAACCGTTTGGACAACACTCCTTGTGTGGTCGTCACATCGAAGTTTGGATGGAGTGCTAACATGGAGAGACTCATGCAAGCTCAAACCCTAACTGATGCTAGCAAGCAAGCATACATGCGTGGCAAGAGGATCCTTGAGATAAACCCAAGGCACCCAATCATCAAGGAGCTTCGTGAGAGAGTTGTTAAGGACCCCGAGGTATGCACATTTGTAAACCCAAACATCCATGTTCCCTAGCCATTCATAATTTTCATTTCGGACATATTTTATTATTCATTATGCAGATTCAGGTTATTACTATAAAATTATTATAGTTAATGGCATGTGTCGTTAAGTGATGCTCACTCCATGATATGGTGTCTGCTTCCTGCATGGACTTATTAACTAACTTGTTAGAGTCGATATCTGTTCTGCTAGTTCCTTTTCTGATAAAAAACATTTGTTGGATCTTCAGGATGAGGGCGTGAAGCAAACGGCTCAGCTTATTTACCAGACAGCTCTAATGGAGAGTGGCTTCATTTTAGCCGACCCCAAGGATTTCGCCTCACGCATCTACAGCTCAGTTAAATCTAGCCTAAATATCAGTCCTGATGCAACAATTGAAGAGGAAGATGATGTGGAAGAAACTGAGACAGAGCCCGAGACAAAAGCAGGTAAGGATGGTGCAGATGCAGAGTCTTCTGATCTCAAGGATGAGTTATAAAATGGGTGAAGCCTTAGGTAATATGGTTTTTTGAGCTTCGGTCTCGAGGGAATCGAAAGAAGTTGAGTCTGAAACTTTGATAAAAGAACATTTTATGGTAGAGTTGATGTAACCAGTCACCAGGAATTTTGTCTTTAGCATCTAATTATATTATTATGTTGCTCAATTAAGTTGTTTGCCTTCTTTTTTCTCTTCCAATGCATCGCAATGCTTTCAGATTTTCTCATAATAATGCCACTTGTTTTTAATGAGCAAAGCAGAATCTGTTATGTTGGTTTGAAAACCCAATCACTGAACTCAACCCACTTCCACCTATTACTACTGTTAGAACCAATCTAATAATTAGCTTGAATTGGCATTATATATTATAGGGTAAATTATAGAATTAGTCACCCAACTATTAGTGTATTTTTGTTTTAGTCACCCAACTATGAAAATTGTCAATTTAGACACTTACCATTTTAGATAATTTCTATTTTAGTTACTCACATTTTAGATCGCTTCTATTTTGGTCACTTTCCGCTAAATGGTTAACGGGAGTGATGATGTGGTTTTTCTCTAATTGGTATAATAACATATTTAGCCATCAATACTTACACATATAATTAAATATAATGTAATTATATTTAAATACGAAATTAATATTGATAAACTTGTATGTAAATTTGTGATTTTGATAAACCCAAAAACTCAAAACCCTCAAAACTCAGCAAATTTATAATTTTCATAATCTTCATTCGCGAT
>CM025142.1:11051341-11070276 GCA_013467495.1 Gossypium gossypioides
AAATAATTAAATAAAGGGCCCATTTCGGTAATTTTTTACAAAAATGGGCTTTTATTGGTAAATTGCCCTAAATGTGGTGCCAACGCCACTTTTTAACCATAATAAATTTTTATTATTATCTTTTGTGTAAAAGACCATGGAGAATGAGTAAACATGAATATCAACACAAGTCCTGTACGGCAAATGTTTATCTCAACAGAAGTCATACAAGCTTTGAACTTTTCTTTAAATGGAATTATTTGTTTTCAATATAATGTAATCCCTCTAAAATATTTAATGAAAGGAAAAGAAGTTTACTTTGTAAGGGTGGAAAGTAGGGTGAACAAAAGCGGTTAATGATGAATGTGTAAATGGATTTCCTAATTTTTGTTGAAATTAGTCTTTTTCGCAAATGAACTATATAATTAATATAATTAATGTCGAAGATTTTAAGTGTTTTCTTTCTATTATCGATAAGCCGATAAAGGGACAATAAAGCTAAGTAAACATTCAGTTTTGTTGCATTTATAGTTGAAATTCCTACTATTATTTGATAAGTACTTATGAAACATTGTAATGGTTATCTACAGTTGAAGCAAATAGCAAAAAGAGATAATGGGGAGGTTGATACAAGTGGAAGAACAGATGTCTATGAAAATGACAAAGTCCATTTACTTGAATCCAGGCACCACTCGGGTGTTAAGCAAAATTACAAAGCAAAAGAGTAAGAAGAATGCCGAGTCCAGAGCTCAGAACTAAAATGCTGGTGTTGTTATTTGATAATCGCGACCGGCATTTAAGAATACATTACTATGTAAAGTTATTTTAATGGCAATGCCTCAGTTTTTCTTCAACTGGTTTACCTTGTAGACTCTCCCAATGCACTAAATGGTGTTGGTAACTATCGGTATGATAGTTCATTAGGTTGGTTTTGGTTTATTTTTGTTTTATAGCTCCCCTACAGCGTCGTTGCTTATAATAATGATGGTCCTTAGCATTGTTGATTGATGACTTCATCTTTGTTGGTAGGTTTGATTTGTGTTATAGAATTATAATAAAATATATCATAACCAGACCCGAAGTCCGACAAGCTTTGGTGATTAGGAATCTGACCTGAAAAAACCCCCATTTATATATATTTCTAATTACCCTCTTTAGGGGGGTCTGCTCTCAAGACTCTTCACTTTTTTTATCTCCTTATCCACCAGAAGACCCATTCCTCCATACTCTAACCATCTCACTAGGAAGAAGATGAACTAACCAATTGGAGTTACCAACTAAATCTTGTATCAACAAAGGTGCGATGAGCATGGATCAAACTCGCAAATAAGGCTAAGGAACTCGTAAACTTTAGAGGGACCAGAAATCACTTTCAGAAAATGGAGGACCAAAAGAAAACAACAATAGAATCATCAAACAATAGCAATATGTGAGTTTGTAAAAGATTCATCTATTTCATTTCTAATCCTGAATTTACAGGCCTCTACCTTTCAATATCACCCTTATGCATTTTAATCAACGCTAAGCCACTCCAAAAATCTTGAAAGAGGCTCCACTTATCTCGCGTTTATGCTAATCGTGCAAGTTTCTAGGTCTCCAAACTCAACTTTACACCCAAATCTAATGTAGCCACTTAAGATATTTTTGATATCAGTGCATGCAATGGTTTGCTTTGTTTAGTTCGACCCTTAATCTTTCTTATAACCTAAATTCTACATGTTCTGTACGTCAAATCTCTGCATAAAAAACAATACTGAAAAGTGATCAAGTTAGAGGTAATTTTACTTTGCTATATCCTTTTTTGCATGTTGGTGTTGATGACAATATTTCATTTGTTGTATTGAAAGGTAGGTTATCTCCTGCTATTGGCCACCTTACAAAGCTTATAGTTTTGACACTTGGGTTAAATGAATTCTTTGTTGAGTTGCCTTTAGAAATGGGAAAGATTAATCTTTTGGGAGTTCTTGATTTAGGTTTTAATGCTTTTAATGGTCCTATACCAGTCGCCTTAGAGAAGTGCAATTCATTGAGGGTTATTAATTTATCTAGGAATCAATTGAATGAAACTATTCCTGCAATTTTTGGGCCGATTACAAGGAACATTTGGTGAGGATCCACCTAATATAAATGCAGAATCACGCCAAGATACCAATGAAGTTAGCTCTCAAACTAAATTAAATAGGCAAAGTAGTTTAGCAAATTTTGTTTGATCATTAATATGTGAGACATTCTTTGGTACTGAAAAGTATATGGACAATTGTAGTGATACTTCAGGGGAAGCTATTCTTGGACAACATGATTATACTTCTAAGTCATCTGAGGAGACTTTAAGGCTTATTGTAAAGTCATTGAAGGCTCTAGATGATGAATTTACACAAGTTACAATAGAGAAATCAATTTGTTACATTGTTTTTGTGATGCTGAAGCTACTTCTCTTCACCATGCGTCTGCAACGAGGCTTGAAATGGATCGATCCACTAAAAAAAAAGAAACTATCTAAAAAGCTTTAGCTAATTTACAATCACGACCTCCTACTTACAAGATTTTACAAATCTCACGATCCGTTGATTTACGATCACAACTATCATTTTTAAAGCTCGTTGATTTATGATCACAGCTTCAGTTTATTTATTTATGATCATGAACACTTGATTAAGAATTCGCCAATTTACGATAGCAACTCCACTTAAACAGTTCGCTGATTTACGATCACAATTGTCATTTTTAAAGCTCGCTGATTTACAATCACGATTTCAGTTCAAGATTTATGATCATGAACATTTCTTGGTTCACAAGGAATATAAATTTGTTGAATTAGTTCTAACCATGGCAAGAGATGATTTTCAACTAGCTAATTCTGACCTCTCTACCCTTCAGAGCAAGTTAGATGCTAGATATGATGAATATAGGCGTGTTGAGGAAGAACTCAAAATTGACCTTGACAGAATGAAGATGGAGGAATCAATTTTGTTAGATTGTCGTTGTGAGGCTGAAGCTTCTTGTCTACACCGTACGTCTAAAAAGAGGCTTGAAATAAATTGATCTGCTAAAAAAAATAAGGAACTTTTTGAAAAGCATCAACTGATTTAAGATAATGAACTTTTGCTTACAGGATTTTACAAATCTCACGGTCCGCTAATTTAGGACCAAAACTGTCATTTTTAGAGCTCGCTAATTTATGATCACGACTTCAGTTCATTGATTTACGATCATGAACACGTCATTAAATGTTCACCGAGTTATGATCGTTACTTCATTAAAATAGTTCGTTGATTTATAATCATAACTTTTATTTTTAAAGCTTGTTAAGTTACAATCACAACTTCAGTTCATTGATTTACGATCATGAACATTTCATTAAGAGTTCGTCGATTTACGATCGCAACTCTATTGAAGCAGGTCGTTGATTTATGATCACAATTGTCATTTTTAAAGTTCACTGAATTACAATCACGACTTCAGTTCAATGATTTATAGTAATAAACACTTCTTGATTTACAAGGAATATAAATTTGCTGAGCTAGTTCCAAGCAAGAGTAGAGATGATTTTCAACTACTTAATCTTGACCTTTCTGCCCTTCAGAGCAAGTTAGATGCTAAAGATAATAAATATAGACGTGTCGAGGAAGAACTCTAAACTGACCTTGAAAGAAGGAGAATAGAGGGATCAATTTTGTTATATTGTCTTTATGATGCTGAAGCTACTTCTCTTCATAATATGTCTGAAAGAAGGCTTAAAATGGATCAATTTGCTAAAAAAGGGAACTTTCTGAAAAGCTTTAATTGATTTACGATCACGACTTTCTACTTACAGGATTTTATTAATCTCACAGTCTGCTGATTTACGATCAAAATTGTTATTTTTAAAGCTCGCTAATTTACGATCACGACTTCAATTAATTGATTTATGATCGTGAATCCTTCATTAAGTGTTCGTCGATTTACGATCGTAACTCCACTTAAATAGTTCGTTGATTTATTATTACAACTGTCATTTTTAAAGCTCGTTGATTTACAATCACATCTTCAAATAGAGGAATCAATTTTGTTATATTGTCTTTATAATGCTTAAGCTACTTCTCTTCACAATATGTCTGAAATGAGGCTTAAAATGGATCAATTTGCTAAAAAAGGGAACTTTCTGAAAAGCTTTAATTGATTTACGATCATGACTTTCTACTTACAAGATTTTATTAATCTCACGGTCCATTGATTTACAATCAAAATTGTTATTTTTAAAGCTCGTTAATTTACGATCACGACTTCAATTAATTGATTTATGATCTTGAATCCTTCATTAAGTGTTCGTCGATTTACGATCGTAACTCCACTGAAATAGTTTGTTGATTTATTATTACAACTGTCATTTTTAAAGTTCGCTGATTAACAATCACATCTTCAATTCATTGATTTATGATCATGAACACTTCTTGGTTCAAAAGGAATATAAATTTGCTGAATTAGTTCCAAGCATGGCCAGAGATGATTTTCAACTAGCTAATTCTGTCCTCTTTTCCCTTCAGAGCAAGTTAGATGTTAGAGATGATAAATAAAGGCGTATTAAGGAAGAACTAAAAACTAACCTTGAAAGAAGGAGGATAGAGGAATCAATTTTGTTACATTGTCTTTATGAGGCTGAAACTACTTTTCTAAAATGGACGTTTGAAACGAGGCTCGAAAAAGATTGATTTTTTAAAAAATAAGGAACTTTTTGAAAAGCTTCAGCTGATTTACGATCACGACCTTGTACTTACAAGATTTTACGAATCTCACGGTCCGTGGATTTACACGATCAAAACTGTCTTTTTTACTGCTTGCTAATTTACGTTTACAGCTTCAGTTCATTAATTTACAATCATAAACACTTCATTAAGAGTTCGTCGATTTACGATCGCTACTCCACTTAAATTGTTCGTTGATTTACGATCATAATTTGTCACTTTGAAAGCTCACTTATGTACAATCATGACTTTATTTCATTTATTTACGATCACAAACACTTCTTGGTTCATAAGGAATGTAAATTTGCTGAACTAGTTCCAAGTGTGGCCAGAGATGATTTTCAACTAGCTAATTTTGACCTCTCTACCCTTTAAAGCAAGTTCGGTGCTAGAGATGATAAATATAGACGTGTTGAGGAAGAACTTAAAACTAACTTTGAAAGAGGGAGGAGAGATGAATCAATTTTGTTAAATTGTCTTTGTGATGTTGAAGCTACATCTCTTCACCATATGTTTGAAATTAGGCTTGCAATGGATGGATCTTTTGAAAAAAATAAGGAACTATCTGAAAAACTTCAGTTGATTTATGATCACAACCTTCTACTTACAGGATTTTACGAATCTCACGGTCTGCGAATTTACGATCATAACAGTCAATTGTCAAGCTCGTTGATTTACATATACAACTTCAGTTCACTTATTTATGATAATGAACACTTAATTAAGAGTTCGTCGATTTACGATCGCAACTCCACTTAAATAGTTTGTTGATTTATAATCACAATTGTCATTTTTAAAGCTCGTTGATTTACAATCACGGCTTCAATTCATTGATTTATGATAATGAACAGGTATTGGTTTACAAAGAAAGTAAATTTGCTGAACTAGTTCCAAGCGTGGCCAGAGATGATTTTTAACTAGCTAATTCTGACCTCTCTACCGTTTAAAACAAGTTAGATGCTAAACATGATTAATAAAGGCGTGGTGAGGAAGAACTCAAAACTGACATTGAAAGAAGGAAGATAGAGTAATAAATTTTGTTACTTTGTCTTTATGAGGCTGAAGCTACTTCTCTTCACCGCCCGTCTGAAACAAGGCTTGAAATGGATTGATCTGTTAAAAAACAAGGAACTTCCTCAAAAATTTTAGCTGATTTACGATCATGACTTTGTACTTACAGGATTTTACAAATCTGTGGATCCGCGAATTTACTATCGTAATTGTCTTTTTTACTGCTCGCTGATTTACATTTACAACTTCAGTTCATTGATTTACAATCATGAACACTTATTAGGAGTTCACTGATTTACGATCACAACTCCACTTAAATAGTTCATTGATTTACAATCACAACTGAGATTTTTAAAGCTTGCTGATTACAATCACGGCTCCAGTTCATTGATTTACGATCATGAACACTTCCGGGTTCATAAGAAATTTAAATTTGTTGAACTAGTTCCAAGCGTGGTTAGAGATGATTTTCAACTAGCTAATTTTGAGCTCTCTGCCCTTCAAAGCAAGTTAGATGCTAGAGATGATGAATATAGACGTATTGAGGAATAACTCAAAACTGACTTTGAAAGAAGGACGATAGATGAATTAATTTTGTTACATTGTTTTTGTGATGCTGAAGCTACTTCTCTTCATCATACGTCTAAAACGAGGCTGAAAATGGATCGATTTACTCAAAAAAGCAAGGCACTTTTTGAAAAGCTTTAGTTGATTTACGGTCACGACCTTCTATTTACAAGATCTTATGAATCTCATGGTCTATTGATTTACGATCAAAACTATCATTTTTAAACCTCGCTAATTTACGATCACGACTTCAATTCATTGATTTACATTCATGAATCGTTCATTAAGAGTTCGTCTATTTACAATCGTAATTCCACTTAAATAGTTCGTTGATTAACTATCACAACTGTTATTTTTAAAGCTCGCTGATTTACAATCACAACTTCAATTCATTGATTTACAATCATGAACACTTCTTGGTTTACAAGGAATATAAATTTTCTGAACTACTTTAAGCATTGCCGGAGATGATTTTCAACTAGCTAATTCTGGCCTCTCTACCCTTCGGAATAAGTTAGATGCTAGAGATAATGAATTCAGACATGCTGTAAAAGAACTCAAAACTAACCTTGAAAGGAGGATAGAGGAATCAATTTTGTTAAATTGTCTCTGTGATACTAAAGCTACATCTCTTCACCATACGTTTGAAATGATGTTTAAAATGGATCGATCTTCTCAAAATAAAAAGGAACTATCTAAAAAGCTTCAACTAATTTACGATCATGACCTTTTACTTATAGGATTTTACGAATCTCATGGTCTACGAATTTACGATCATAATGTCATTTGTAAAGCTCGCTGATTTACGTATACAACTTCAGTTCATTTATTTACGATCATGAACACTTAATTAAGAGTTACGACTGCACTTAAACAGTTCATCGATTTATGATCACAACTATCAGTTTTAAAGCTTACTGATTTACAATCACGGCTTCAATTCATTGATTTACGATCATAAACACTTCCTGGTCCACAAGGAATGTAAATTTGCTGAACCGATTTCAAGCATGGCCAGAGATGATTTTCAACTAGCTAGTTTTGTCCTCTCTACCCTTCAGAGCAAGTTAGATGCTAGACATGATAAATAAAGGCGTGTTTAGGAAGAACTCAAAACTGACCTTGAAAGAAGGAGGATAGAGGAATCAATTTTGTTACATTGTCTTTATGAGGCTGAAGCTACTTCTTTTCACCGTCCGTCTGAAACGAGGCTTAAAATGAATCGATTTGCTCAAAAGACAAGGGACTTTTTGAAAAGATTTAGCTAATTTACGATCACGACCTTATACTTATAGGATTATACGAATCTAACGGTCTGCGAATTTACGATCATAACTGTCTTTTTTACAGCTTGTTTATTTATGTTTACAACTTTAGTTCTTTGATTTACAATCATAAACACTTCATTAAGAGTTCGAAAATTTACAATTGCAACTCCACTTAAATAGTTCGTTGAGTTATGATCACAACTATTATTTTTAAAGCTCACTGATTCACAATCACGGCTTCAGTTCATTGATTTACGATCATGAACACTCTTTGGTTCACAAGGAATGTAAATTTGCTGAACTAGTTCCAAGCGTGGCCAAAGATGATTTTCAACTAGCTAACTTTGACTTCTCTACCCTTCAAAGCAAGTTAGATGCTAGAGATGATAAATAAAGGCGTGTTGAGGAAGAATTCAAAACTGACCTTAAAAGGAGGATAGAGGAATCAATTTTGTTACATTTTCTTTATGAGGTTGAACCTACTTTTTTGAACCGTACGTCTAAAACGAGGCTCGAAATTGATCGATTTGTTAAAAAAAGGGAATTTTCTGAAAAGCTTCAGTTGATTTACGATCACGACCTTGTACTTACAGGGTTTTATGAATCTCACGGTCCGCGGGTTTTCGATCAACACTGTCTTTTTTACAGGATGCTGATTTATGTTCACAGCTTCAGTTCATTGATTTACAATCATGAAAACTCTATTAAGAATACGTCGATTTATGATTGCAACTCGACTTAAACATTTCATTGGTTTACGATCACAACTGTTATTTTTAAAGCTCGTTGATTTACAATCACAACTTCAGTTTATTTATTTACGATCATTAACTCTCCTTGGTTCACAAGAAATGTAAATTTGCTGAATTAGTTCCAAGCGTGGTCGGAGATAATTTTCAACTAGCTAAGTTTGACCTCTTTGCCATTCATAGCAAGTTAGATTCTAGAGATGATAAATAAAGACGTGTTGAAGAAGAACTCAAAACTGACATTGATAGAAGGAGGATAGAGGAATCAATTTTGTTAAATTGTCTTTATTAGGCTGAAGCTACTTCTCTTCATCGTACGTCTGGAATGAGGCTTAAATGGATCGATCTTATCAAAAAAATAAAGAACTATTTGAAAAGCTTCAACTTATTTACAATCACGACCTTCTACTTATAGGATTTTACGAATCTCACGATCCGCAGATTTATGATCATATCTATCATTTGTAAAGCTCATTGATTTACTTATACAGCTTTTGTTCATTTATTTACGATCATGAACACTTAATTAAGAGTTCGTCGATTTATGATCGCAACTCTACTTAAACAGTTCGTTGATTTACGATCACAACTGTCATATTCAAAGCTCACTGTTTTTACAATTTGGCTTTAGTTCATTGATTTACGATCATGAACACTTGTTGGTTCACTAGGAATGTAAATTTGTTGAACTAATTCTAAGCATGGTTAGAGATGATTTTCAACTAGCTAATTCTGACCTCTTTGCCCTTCATAGCAAGTTAGGTTCTAGAGATGATAAATAAAGACGTGTTGAGGAAGAACTCAAAACTAACCTTGAAAGGCGGAGTATAGAGGAATCAATTTTGTTAAAATTGTCTTTATTAGGCTAAAGCTACTTCTCTTCACCTTCCGTCTGAAACGAGGCTTGAAATGGATCGATCTGTTCAAAAAAAAGAAGAAATTTTTCTAAAAGTTTCATCTGATTTACAATCACAACCTTCTACTTATAAGATTTTACGAATCTCACGGTTCGTGGATTTACGATCATAACAGTCAATTGTAAAGCTCGCTGATTTATGTATACAAATTTAGTTCATTTATTTACGACCAAGAACATTTAATTAAGAGTTCACTGATTTATGATCGCAACTCCTTTAAAACAGTTCGTTGATTTACGATCATAATTGTCATTTTTAAAGTTCAATGATTTATAATCACGGCTTCAGTTTATTGATTTATATTCATGAACACTCATTGGTTCACGAGGAATGTAAATTTACTGAACTAGTTTCAAGCATGGCCAGAAATAATTTTCAACTAGCTAATTCTTTCAAAGTAAGTTAGATACTAGAGATAATAAATAAATGCGTGTTGAGGAAGAACTCAAAACTCACCTTGAAAGAAGTATGATAGAGAAATCAATTTTGTTACATTGTCTTTATCAGCCCAAAGCTACTTTTCTAAACCGTTTGTTTGAAACAAGGCTCGAAATGGATTGGTTTGCTAAAAAAAAGAAATTTTTGAAAAGCTTCAGTTGATTTACGATCACGACCTTTTACTTACAGGATTTTACGAATCTCATGGTCTACGGATTTACGATCAAAATTTTCTTTTTTATAGCTCACTGATTTACGTTTACAGCTTCAATTCATTGATTTATAGTCATAAACACTTCATTAAGAGTTCTTCGATTTACGATTGCAACTCTACTTAAACATTTCGTTGATTTACGATCACAACTGTCATTTTTAAAGCTCGCTGATTTACAATCATGGCTTCAGTTCATTGATTTACAATCATGAACACTTCATCGTTCTCAAGGAATGCAAATTCACTGAAGTAGTTCCAAGTGTGGATAGAGATGATTTTCAACTAGCTAATTCTAACATCTATTCTCTTTAGAGCAAGTTAGATGCTAGAGGTGATAAATAAAGACGTGCTGAGGAAGAACTCAAAACTGACCTTGATAAAAGGAGGATAAAGAAATCAAAATTTGTTAAATTGTCTTTGTGATGCAGAAGTTACATCTATTCACCATACGTCTAAAACGAGGCTTGAATGGGTCGATCTTCTCAAATAAACAAGGAACTATCTGAAAAGCTTTAACTGATTTACAATCACAACCTTTTACTTATAGGATTTTATGAATCTCACGGTTTGCAGATTTACGATCATAACTATCATTTTTAAAGCTCATTAATTTACGTATACAATTTTAGTTCATTGATTTACAGTCATGAACCCTTCATTAAGAGTTCGTAGATTTACGATCGTAACTCCACTTAAATAATTCATTGTTTAACTATCACAAACTGTTATTTTTAAAGCTCACTTATTTACAATCATGACTTCAATTCATTGATTTATGATTATGAACACTTATTGGTTCATAAGGAATGTGAATCTGCTGAACTAGTTCTACGAGTGGCCAGAGATGATTTTCAACTAGCTACTTTTCTTATATTGTCTTTGTGATATTGTCTTTGTGATGCTGAAGCTACTTTTCTTCACCGTACCTCTAAAACGAGGCTTAAAATGGATTGATCTTCTAAAAAAATAAAACTTTCTAAAAAGCTTAAGTTGATTTGCGATCACAACCTTCAACTTACAGGATTTTACGAATCTCACGGTTTACTGATTTACTATTTGAGCTGTCATTTTTATATCTCGTTGATTTACAATCACGACTTCAGTTAATTGGTTTATTATCATGCACACTTCTTGGTTCACAAGGAACGCAAATTTGCTGACCTAATTCCAGGCGTAGCCAGAGATGATTTTCAGCTAGCAAATTTTGACCTCTCCACCCTTTAAAGCAAGTTAGATGCAAGATATGACGAATATAGACCTGTTGAGGAAGAACTCAAAACAGACCTTGAAAGAAGTAGGATAGAGGAATCAATTTCCTTACATTATCTTTGTTAGGCTAATGCTACTTCTCTTCACCATAAGTTTGAAACGAGGCTTGAAATGGATTGAGCTGTTAAAAAAAATAAGGATATTTCCTACAAGCTTCAACTGATTTACGATCACGACCTTCAACTCACAAGATTTTACGAATCTCACTATCTGCTAATTTATTATCTCAACTGTTATTTTTAAAGGTTGCTGATTTATGATCACAACTTAAGTTCATTGATTTATGATCATGAACACTTCATTAAGAGTTCGTTGATTTACAATCGTGACTCAAGTTAAACAGTTCAATTATTTATGATCACAACTGTCATTTTTAAAGCTCGCTAAATTACAATCACGACTTCAATTGATTGATTTACGATCTTGAACACTTTATTAAAAGTTCGTCGATTTACGATCATAACTCCACTTAAGCAATTTACTGATTTACGATCACAACTGTCATTTTTAAAGCTTGCTGAATTACAGTCATAGCTTCAATTAATTGATTTACGATCATGAATAGTTCTTGGTTCACAAGGAAAGTAAATTTGTTGAACTAGTTCCAAGCGTGGCCAGAGATGATTTTCAACTAGCTAATTCTGAATTTTCTGTCCTTGAGATCAAGTTAGATGCTAGAGATGATGAATATAGATGTGTTGAGGAAGAACTCAAAAGTGACCTTGAAAGAAAGAGGATAGAGAAATCAATTTTTTTTACATTATTTTTGTAAGGTTAAAGCTACTTCTCTTCATCGTACGTCTGAAACAAGTCTTAAATTGATTGATCTGCTCAAAAAAATAAGGAACTTTCTGAAAAGCTTCACCTGATTTACGATATTAACCTTCTACTTACAGGATTTATGAATCTCACGGTCTACTTCAACTAGCAAATTTTGACCTCTCTTTTCATTAGAGCAAGTTAGATGCTAAAGATGACGAATATAGGCATGTTGAGGAAGAACTCAAAACTGACCTTGAAAAAAAGAGGATAGAGGAATCAATTTCCTTACATTGTTTTTGTTAGGCTGATGCTACTTTTCTTTACTGTACGTTTGAAACGAGGCTTGAAATGGATCGATCTACCCAAAAAATAAGGATCTTTTTGAAAAGCTTCAGCTGATTTATAATCACGACCTTCTAATTACAAGATTTTATAAACTTTACTTTCCGCTGATTTACTATCCCAACTACCATTTCTAAAGCTCACTGAGTTATGATCACAACTTAAGTTTATTGATTTACGATCATTAACACTTCATTAAGAGTTCGCCAATTTATGACCGTGACTCCACTTAAACAGTTCAATAATTTACGATCACAATTGTCATTTTTAAAGGTCGCTGAATTACAATCATGGCTTCAATTGATTGATTTACGATCATGAACACGACTTGGTTCACAAGATATGTTTATTTGCTGAACTAATTCCAAGCATTGCCAGAGAAGATTATCAACTAGCTAATTCTGACCTCTTTATCGTTTGGAGCAAGCTAGATGCTAGAAATGATAAATATATGCGTGTTGAGGAAGAACTCAAAATTGACCTTAAAAGAAGGAGGATAGAGGAATCAATTTTGTTACATTGTCTCTATGAGGCTGAAGCTGCTTCTCTTCACCATACATTTGAAATGAGGCTACAAATGGAACGATTTACTTAAAAACACAAGGAACTTTTTAAAAAGCTTTAGCTAATTAATGATATTGACCTGCTACTTACACGATTTTTTGAATATCACGACCTGCTGATTTACGATCACAACTGTTATTTTTAAAACACGTTGATTTAGGATCACAGCTTCAGTTCATTAATTTACAATCATGAACACTTCATTAAGAGTTCACAGGTTTACGATCGCAACTCCACTTAAATAGTTCACTGATTTACGATCACAACTGTCAGTTTTAAAGCTCGTTGTTTTACAATCATGGCTTCAGATAATTGATTTAAGATCATGAATAGTTCTTTGTTCAGAAGCAACGTTAATGTCCTAAATTAGTTCTAAGCATAACCAAAGATCATTTTCAAATAGTTAATTTTAACTTATCTGCACTTCAGAACAAGTTAGATGTCACAGATAATGAATATATACGTGTTGAGGAAGAGCTCAAAACTAATCTTGAAAGAAGAAGGATATAAGGATCAATTTTGTTACATTGTCTTTGTGAGGTTGAAGCTACTTCTCTTAATTGCACATTTGAAATGAGGCTTAAAATGGATCGATTTGCCAAAAAAAGCAAGGAAATTTCTGAAAAGTGTCAGCTAATTTACAATCACGACCTTCTACTTACAAGATTTTATGAATCTCACGGTCCGCTGATTTACGATCACAACTATCTTTTATAAAACTCGTTGATTTACGATCATAGCTTCAGTTTATTGATTTAGGATTATGAACACTTCATTAAGAGTTCAAGAGTTCATCGATTTACGATCACAACTCCACTTAAACAATTCGTTGATTTATGATTGGAACTGTCATTTTTAGAGCTCGTTGATTTACAATCACGACTTCGGTTAATTGATTTACGATCATGAAAATTTATTGGTTCACAAGCAAGGTAAATTTGCTGAACTAATTCCAAGCATGGCTAGAGACAATTTTCAACTAGATAATTTTGCCCTCTCTGCCTTTCAGAGTAAGTTAGATGCTAAAGGTGATGAATTTAGACGTGTTAAGGAAGAACTTAAAATTGACCTTTAAAGAAGGAGGATAGAGGAATCAATTTTGTTACATTGCCTTTGTAAGGCTGAAGCTACTTCTCTTAACTGCACGTTCGAAATGAGGCTTGAAATGGATCGATCTGCTAAAAAAATAAGGAACTGTTTGAAAAGCTTAAATTGATTTACGATCACGACGTTTTACTTGCAGAATTTTACGAATCTCACGGTCCGTTAATTTACGATCACAACTATAAATTTCCAAACTCGTTGCTTTACGACCATATCTTCAGTTCATTAATTTACAATCATGAACCCTTAATTAAGAGTTCATCGATTTACGATCGCTACTTCACTTAAACAATTCGTTGATTTACAATCACAACTGTCATTTTTAAAGCCCGTTAATTTAAAATGACGACTTCAGTTAATTGATTTACCATTCTGAAAACTTCTTGTTTCAAAAGGAATGTAAATTTGTAGATCTAGTTCCTACCGTGGCCAAAGATGATTTTCAACTAGACAAATCTAACCTCTCTACTCTTCAAAGTTAGATGCTCGAGATGATAAATATAGACATGTTGCTAAATATAGAGGAATCAATTTTGTTTATTGTCTTTGTGAGGTTAAATTTACTATTTTCATCACGACTTCAGTTAATTGATTTATGATCATGAACACTTCTTTGCTCACAAGGAGGATAAAGGACTCAAAACTAACCTTGAAATAAGGAGGATAAAGGAATCAATTTTGTTTCATTATCTTTGTGAGGCTGAAGCTACTTCTCTTCACCGTATGTCTAAAACGAGGCTTGAAATGGATCGATATTCGAAAAAAACAAAGAACTTATTGAAAAGATTTAGCTGATTTACAATCACGACCTAGTCATAAGATTTTACGAATCTCACAATCTACTGATTTACGATACTATCAGTTTTAAAGCTTGCTGATTTACGATCACTGTTTCAGTTCATTGATTTACGATCATGAACACTTCATTAAGAGTTCTCCGATTTACAATCACAACTCCATTTAAATCGTTTGCTGATTTGCGATCATAATTTTCATTTTTAAAGCTCGTTTATTTACAATCACATCTTCAATAAATTGATTTACTATCATGAAAACTTCTTTTCTCACAAGAAATGTACATATGCTGGCTTATTTCCAAGCGTGAGCAGAGATGATTTTCAACTAGCTAAGTCTAACCTCTCTGTCCTTTAGAGCAAGTTAGATGCTAGAGATGATGAATATAAGCGTGTTGAGAAAGAACTTAAAATTGAGCTTGAAAGATGGAGGGTAGATGAATCAATTTGTTTCATTGTCATTGTGAGGCTAAAGCTACTTCTCTTCACCGTATGTTTGAAACTAGGCTTTAAATGGATAGATTTACTCAAAAAGAAATTAACTGTCATTTTTAAAGCTCGCTGATTTACAATAATGGATTTAGTTAATTTATTTATGATTATGAACTCTTCTTGGTTCACAAGGAATGTAAATTTGCTGAACTTGTTCTAAGCATTGCTAGAGATGGTTTTCAACTAGATAAGTTTGACCTCTTTACCTTTCAGAGCAAGTTAGATGCTAGAGATGATGAATATAAGCGTGTTGAGAAAGAACTCAAAACTGAGCTTGAAAGAAGGAGGATAGAGGAATCAATTTTGTTACATTGTCATTGTGAAATTGAAGCTACTACACTTAACTGTATGATTGAAATGAGGCTTTAAATGGACTGATCTACTAAAATAAATTGAACTTTTTGAAAAGCTTTAGTTGATTTATAATCACGACCTTTTACTTACAAGATTTTACAAATCTCACGGTTCGTTGATTTACGATCACAACTTTCATTTTTAAAACTCGTTTATTTACGATCATGGCTTCAGTTCATTGATTTACGATCATGAGCACTTTGTTAAGTGTTCATCGATTTACGATTGTAACTCCACTTAACCAGTTCGCTGATTTATGATCACAGCTTTAGTTCATTGATTTACGATCATGAACACTTTTTGGTTCACAAGGAATGTAAATTTGCTAAACTAGTTTTATGCATGGCCAAAGATGATTTTTAACTTGCTAATTTGGACCCCTCTGCCCTTTAGAGCAAGTTAGATGCTAGAGATAATGAATATAGGCATGTTGAGTAAGAACTCAAAACTAACCATGAAAGAAGGAAGATAGAGGAATCAATTTTGTTACATTGTGTTTGTGAGGCTGAAGCTACTTCTCTTCACCGTACGTTTGAAATGAGTGTTGAAATGGATCAATCTGCTAAAAAAACAAGAACGTTTTTGAAAAGCTTCTACTGATTTACGATTACGACCTTCTACTTATAGGATTTTTCGAATCTCACGAGTTGCTGATTTTTAAAGCTCGTTGATTTATTATTACAATTATGAGTTCAGTTCATTTATTTATGATCATGAACACTTCATTAGGAGTTTATCGATTTATGATCGCAACTCCACATGAATAGTTCACTAAATTACGATCACAGCTATCCTTTTTAATGCTCGCTGGTTTACAACCACGACTTCTGCTCATTAATATACAAGCATGAAAACTTTATTAAGAGTGCGCTAATTTATGATCGCAACTCCACTTGAGCAGCTAGCTGATTTACGATCACAACTATCATTTTTAAAACTCGTTGATTTACAATCACGGCTTCAGTTAATTGATTTATGATCATGAACACTTCTTGGTTCACAAGGAATGTAATTTTTCAAAACTAGTTCTAAGCCTGACCAGAGATAATTTTCAACTAGCAAATTCTGACCTCTCTGTCCTTCAGAGCAAGTTAGATGCTCAATTTTGTTACATTGTCTTTGTGAGGCTAAAACTACTTCTCTTAACTGTATGCTTGAAATGAGCTTGAATGGATCGATCTACTAAAAACAAACATGGATCTTTCTGAAAAGTTTCAGTTAATTTACAATCACGACCTTCTACTTATAAGATTTTACGTATCTCACAATCCGCAGATTGACGATCATAATTGTCATTTTTAAAGCTTGCTGATTTATTATCACGACTTTAATTTATAGATTTACGATCATGAACATTTCATCAAGAGTTCAGCGATTTACGATCGCAACTCAACTTAAACAGTTTGTTGATTTACGATTACAACTGTCATTTTTAAAATTTGCTGATTTATAATCACAACTTCAATTCATTGATTTATCATCATGAACGCTTCTTGGTTCACAAGGAATGTAAATTTGCTGAACTAGTTCCAAGCTTGGCCAGAGATAATTGTCAACTAACTAATTCTGACCTCTATGCCTTTTAGAGCAAGTTAAATGTTAAACATGATGATTATAAGCGTGTTGAGGATGAAATCAAAATTGACCTTAAAAGGAGGATAGAGGAATCAATTTTTTTACATTATCTTTGTGAGGTTGAAACTACTTTACAAAATCGTATGTCTGAAATGAGGTTTGAATTGGATTGAACTGCTCCAAAAACAAGGAACCTTCCTAAAAGCTTCAGTAAAATTATGATCACGATCTCCTACTTATAGGATTTTACGAATCTCACGGTCTACAGATTTACGATCAAAATTGTCATTTTTAAACCTCACTAATTTACAATCACGGCTTCTGTTCATTGATTTACGATTATGAAAACTTTATTAAATGTTTGCCAATTTATGATTGCAACTCCATTTCAGTAGTTCGAAGATTTGCGATTACAACTGTCATTTTTAAAGCTCGCTGATTTACAATCACGACTTCAGTTTATTGATTTACGATCATGAACATTTCTTAGTTCACAAGGAATGTAACTTTTCAAACTAGAAATAAGCATGGGTAAAGATGATTTTCAACTAGCTAATTATGACCTCTTTTCCCTTCAAAGCAAATTAGATGCTAGAGATTATGAATATAGGCATGTTGAGGAAGAACTTAAAACTAAACTTGAAAGAATGAGTATATAGGTCTCAATTTTGTTACATTGCCTTTGTGAGGGTGAAGTTACTACTCTCAATCGTATGCTTGAAATGAGCTTGAAATGGATCGATTTGCTCAAAAAAAAACAAGGATCTTTCTAAAAAGCTTCAGCTAGTTTACAATCACGACTTTAGGATTACAATTTTCATTTTTACTAATGTCACGGTCTGCAAATTTAGTGCAAAACTTGAGTTCTATAAGTTAAAGGGATTTAATAGCTATGAAATTAAATGATTAGAGGGTTTATGTTGTAATTAAACCATTGACATGTTGAGTGGACAAATATGAACACTTTTTAGGTGATTTTAAAAGTTATATATCAAGGTTAATTAAATAAATTAGTAAATAAGTAATTAAAATAAGATAAAGAAAAGAAAGATATAATCTTTCTTCTATCTTCACCACCGATAATCAAAAAAGAAAAACACCATGGAAGCATGCTAGGTTCGGCCATAGCATTCTAGCTTGCATGTAAGTCATTTTGTCCCGTTTTTAATAATTTTTATATTTTTGGAGTCGTTGTAGGTTAATCTAGCTAGCCCAGGGACTAATTTGCAAAACTGTTGAATGTCTGGGGTTTTACCATAGATGCATTTTAATGGTTTGTGATGTTTAATGGAAGAAAATGAATCCTTGTTGTTAGATAGACAATTTTTGTTAAGTGATTTTTGATGAATTTGTAAATTAGGGATTTAATTGAAAAATGTGAAATATTCATGGTGTATTTGTCAAATAATGAAATGTGTGGGATGCTATAAGCTTGTATGATATTCGGCTAGGCTTGAGTAGGGATGAAATTGCATGAATTTTATTTTACGAGCATAAGGACTAAGTTGTAAAGAAATTAAAAGTGTAGAAGCAAAATTAAAATTTTGCTAAAATGTGAATTTGAGTTAAAGTGAATAGAATGATTATTGAATTGAGTTGAATTTATTTGTTTAGATCAAGATAAACCACATACGACTTTAGATCGAGGCAAAGAAAAAGTTTTGGTTTAGTCGACTTTATTTTCCTACGTTTATTGTCGAGGTAAGTTCGTACATTTAATCGATTTAATAGATTTAATATAGATTAAATTTATTTCTATTTAGTTTCGAGTTCTAAATAGAGATAATTAGAGTCAAAATCTTTTTATGCATTTAT
>CM025142.1:11070376-11083746 GCA_013467495.1 Gossypium gossypioides
ATGAATATAGGCGTGTTGAGGAAGAACTCAAAACTATCCTTAAAAGAAAGAAGATAAAATTCTCAATTTTGCTACATAGTCATTATGAGGCTAAAGTTACTTCACTCAATTGTATGCTCGAAATGAGACTTTAAATGGTCCAATCTACTAAAAAAACAAGGAACTTTCTTAAAACCTTTAGCAGAATTACAATCATGACCTTCTACTTATAGGATTTTATAAAGCTCACGGTCCGCTGATTTACGATCACCACTATCATTTTTAAGGCTCACTGATTTACGATCATGAACACTTCATTAAGAGTTTCCCGATTTTTGATTTGTGATTGCAACTTCACTTAACTAGTTCATTGATTTACAATCACAACTTCAGTTCATTGATTTACGATCATAAACATTTCTTGGTTCACAAGGAATGTAAATTTGCTGAACTAGTTCTATTCAAGGAAATAGATGATTTTTAACTAGCTTATTCTGACCTTCCTACATTTCAGAGCAAGTTAGATGCTAGATATGATAAATATATGCTTGTTGAGGAAGAACTTAAAACTGAACTTGAAAGAAGGAGGGTATAGAACTCAATTTTGTTACATATCTTTGTGAGGCTGAAGCTACTACTCTTAATCGTATCCTTGAAATGAGCTTGAAATGGATTGATCGGCTCAAAAAAATAAGGATCTTTCTAAAAAGCTTCAATTGATTTACAATCACCACTTTAGGATTACAACTGTTATTTTTACTAATGTCACGATCCATAGATTTAGGATCACAACTTTCATTTTTAAAGCTCGCTGATTTACGATCATGAACACATCATCAATAGTTCGTCGATTTACGATCGTAACTCAACTTAAACAGTTCACTGATTTGTGATCACAATTGTCATTTTTAAAGCTCGTTGATTAACAACCATGACTTTAGTTCATTGATTTAAGATCATGAACTCTTCTTTACTCATAATAAATGTAAATTTGCTGAAATATTTCTAAGCGTGGCCAGAGATGATTTTTAAGTAGCTAATTCTGACCTCTCTGCCCTTCAAAGCAAATTAGATGCTAGAGATGATGAATATAGGCGTGTTAAGGAAGAACTCAAAACTATCCTTAAAAGAAAGAAGATAAAATTCTCAATTTTGCTACATAGTCATTATAAGGCTAAAGTTACTTCTCTCAATTGTATGCTCGAAATTAGACTTTAAATGGTCCAATCTACTAAAAAAATAAGGAACTTTCTTAAAACCTTCAGCGAAATTACAATCACGACCTTCTACTTATAGGATTTCATAAATATCACGGTCCGCTAATTTACGATCACCACTGTCATTTTTAAGGCTCGCTGATTTACGATCATGAACACTTCATTAAGAGTTTCCCGATTTTTGATTTGTGATCGCAACTTCACTTAACCAGTTCATTGATTTATGATCACAGCTTCAGTTCATTGATTTACGATCATAAACAACTCTTGGTTTACAAGGAATGTAAATTTGTTGAACTAGTTCTATTCATGGCAATAGATGATTCTTCAACTAGCTTATTCTAACCTCCCTACCTTTCAGAGCAAGTTAGATGCTAGATATGATGAATATATGATTGTTGATGAACAACTTAAAACTGAACTTGAAAGAAGGAGGGTATAGAACTCAATTTTTTTACATATCTTTGTGAGGCTAAAGCTACTACTCTTAATCATATCCTTGAAATGAGCTTGAAATGGATCGATCTGCTCAAAAAAACAAAGATCATTCTAAAAAGCTTCAGCTGATTTACAATCACGACTTTAGGATTACACCTGTCATTTTTACTAATGTCACGGTCTGCAGATTTATGATCACAACTTTCATTTTTAAAGCTCGTTGATTTACGATCATGAACACTTCATCAATAGTTCGTCGATTTATGATTGTAACTCAACTTAAATAGTTCACTGATTTATGATCACAACTATCATTTTAAAGCTCGTTGATTTATAACGATTAATTTAGTTCATTGATTTAAGATCATGAACTCTTTTTTACTCATAATAAATGTAAATTTGCTGAAATAGTTTTAAGTGTGGCCAGAGATGATTTTAACTAGCTAATTCTGACCTCTCTGCCCTTTAGAGCAAATTAGATGCTAGAGATGATTAATATAGGCGTGTTGAGGAAGAACTCAAAACCAACCTTGAAAGAAAAAATATACAAGACTCAATATTGTTACATAGTCATTGTGAGGCTGAAACTACTTCTCTTAATTGTATGCTTGAAATGAGACTTTAAATGGTCGGATCTGCTAAAAAAATAAGGAAATTTCTAAAAAGCTTCAGTGGAATTACAATCACGACCCTCTACTTACAGGATTTTATGAATCTCACGGTCCACTGATTTATGACCACAACTGTCATTTTTAAGGTTTGCTAATTAACGATCATGAACACTTCACTAAGAGTTTCCTGATTTCTTATTTATGATCGCAACTTCACTTAATCAGTTCGTTGATTTATGATCACAACTTCATTTCATTGATTTACGATCATGAACACTTCTTGATTCACAAGGAATGTTAATTTGTTAAACTAGTTCTATTCATGGCAATAGATGATTTTCAACTAGCTTATTCTAACCTCTCTGCCTTTTAGAGCAAGTTAGATGCTAGAGATGATGAATATATGCATCTTGAGGGATAACTCAAAACTTACCTTTAAAGAAAGAGGATAGATGAATCAATTTTGTCACATTTTCTTTGTGAGGCGTAAGCTACTTCTCTTCACTGTATGTCTGAAACAAGTGTTGAAATGGATATCTGTTGAAAAAAACAAGAACCTTTTTGAAAAGCTTCTACTAATTTACGATTATGACCTTCTATTTATAGCAATTTATGAATCTCATGATTTGCTAATTTCCGATCACAATTGTCATTTCTAATACTCGTTGATTTACGATCACGACTTTAGTTCATTGATTTATGATCATGAACACTTCATTAAGAGTTTGTTGATTTATGATCGTAACTTCACTTAAATAGTTCGTTGATTTTCGATCACAACTATCATTTTTAAAGCTCATTTATATGATTAATTTTGATGCAAAGGTCAACGATAATAGGATGGGTTATGAAGTTATCATTAGAGATGAGGATGGGTTTGTGCTGGGGGGTGGAGGCTTCAATGAGGGTAAATTTTCTGTATTGGAGGCTGAGTGCATAGCCTTGGAGAGAAGTATAGAGGTTGCGGACAAGTTAAACATTCTGGGTGATGTGACTTTTGAAACTGACAATGCTGCGTTGGTGAACAAATTAAATATAAGTGATGAGGACATTAGCATTATAGGTAGTAGAGTTAAAAAGTGTAAAGAAGCTTTTAGTTTGTTTAATTCTGCCAATTTAGTTTGGTCTCATCGGTCATTTAATAGTGTGGCCGATTTAATTTGTACTAAAATATGTAGTGAAGCTAAGAGGTGATTTTTCGATATGGATTATCCAAAGGAAATCCATAATGTTGTTATTAGTGATATTATTTAATAATATGTTTTGACCTTTGTGGTCATCTTTTACTCAAAAAAAAGTTCATTGATTTACGATCATGGCTTCAATTTATTGATTTACGATAATGAACACTTTATTAAGAATTCGCTTATTTACGATCGTAACTCCACTTAAACTATTCGTTGAATTACGATCACAACTATCATTTTTAAAGCTTATTAGTTTACAAACACAACTTCAGTTTATTGATTTACGATCATGAACACTTTATTAAAAGTTCGCCAATTTATTACCGCAACTCCACTTAAGCAGTTCGCTGATTTACAATCACAATTCTCGTTTTTAAAGTTTACTGATTTACAATCACAGCTTCAGTTCACAAGGATTGTAAATTTGCTGAAGTAGTTCTAAGCATGGCTAGAGATTATTTTCAACTAGCTTATTCTGACTTCTCTGCCCTTCAGAGCAAGTTAGATGCTAGAGATGATGAATATATTTGTGTTGAGAAAGAACTGAAAGCTGACCTTTAAAGAAAGAGGATAGATGAATCAATTTCAGTACATTGTCTTTATGAGGCTGAAGCTACTTCTCTTCACCGTATGTCTAAAACAAGTGTTGAAATGGATCGATCTACTTAAAAAACAAGAACCTTTTTGAAAAGCTTCTACTAATTTATGATTACGACCTTCTACTTATAGGATTTTACGAATCTCATGGTTCCCTGATTTTCGATCACAACTTTCATTTTTAATGCTCATTGATTTACGATCACATCTTTAGTTCATTGATTTACAATAATGAACACTTCATTAAGAATTCATCGATTTACGATCACAACTCCACTTAGAAAGTTCGCTAAATTACTATTACAACTGTCATTTTTAAAGCTCATTAATTTACAACAGCAACTTCAGTTTATTGATTTACAATAATGAACACTTAATTAAGAGTTCGCCAATTTATTATCGCAACTCCACTTAAACAGTTCCCTGATTTACGACTAAAACTGTCATTTTTAAAGCTCGCTTATTTACAATCACAGTTTCAGTTCATTGATTTACGATCATAAACATTTCTTGGTTAAAAAGGAATGTAAATTTTCCAAACTAGTTTTAAGCATAGCCAGAAATGATTTTCAACTAACTACTTCTGACTTCTCTGCCCTTCAGAACAAGTTAAATGTTATGATGAATATAGGCATGTTGAGAAAGAACTCAAAACTGACCCTGAAAAAAGGAGGATAGAGGAATGAATTTCCTTTCATTGTCTTTGTTAGGCTAATGCTACTTCTCTTCGTCGTACGTCTGAAACGAGGCTTGAAATGGATCGATCTACTCAGAAAAACAAGGATCTTCTTGAAAAACTTTAGCTGATTTACAATCATGACCTACTTATAGGATTTTATGAATCTCACGGTCTGCAGATTTACGATAACAATTGTCATTTTTAAATCTTGTTAATTTATGATCACGGCTTCAGTTTATAGATTTACGATCATGAACACTACATCAAGAGTTCGTTAATTTACGGCCACAACTCAACTTAAATAGTTCGCTGATTTACGATCACAGCTTCAATTTATTGATTTACGATGATGAACACTTATTAATTTACAAGGAATGTAAATTTGTTGAACTAGTTCCAAGCATGGCCAGAGATAATTTTTAACTAGCTAATTCTGACATCTCTTCCTCTTAGAGCGTGTTGAAGAAGAACTCAAAGTTCACCTTAAAAGAAGGAGGGAAGAGTATTTAATTTTGTTATATTGCCTTTGTGAGGCTGAAGCTACTTCTCTTAACCGTACGTCTGAAATGAGGCTTGAAATGGATCGATCTGTTAAAAAAAACCTACTTAAAAGCTTTAGCTTATTGACGATCACAATCTTCTACTTACAAGATTTTATGAATCTCACGGTCTGCGGATTTACGATCAATACTGTCTTTTATAACGCTCCCTGATTTATGATCACGACTTCAATTAATTGATTTACGATCATGAACACTTCATTAAGAGATTGCCCATTTATGATCGCAACTCCACTTAAACAATTCACTGATTTATTATCATAACTGTCATTTTTAAAGCTCGTTGATTTACAATCATGGCTTTAGTTAATTGATTTACGATCATGAACACTACTTGGTTCACATGGAATGTAAATTTCCTGAACTAGTTCCAAGCGTGGTTAGAGATTATTTTCAACTAGCTAATTTTGAACTCTCTACCCTTAAGAGCAAGTTAGATGCTAGAGATGATTAATATAGGCGTATTGAGGAAGAACTTAAAATTGACCTTAAAAGAATGAGGATAAAGGAATAAATTTTGTTACATTGTCTTCGTGAGCTTGAAGCTACTTCTCTTCACCGTACGTCTAAATCGAGGCTTGAAATGGATCGATATGCTAAAAAAAAAGGAACTTTCCAAAAAGTATTAGCTGATTTACGTTCATGACCTTTTACTTACAGGATTTTGCGAATCTCACGGTCTGCTAATTTACGATTATAATTGTCACTTTTAAATTTCACTGATTTACGATCACGACTTCAATTCATTGAGTTACGATCAGGAACACTTTATTAAGAGTTCGCTGATTTATAATCACAACTCCACCTAAGCAGTTAGCTGATTACGATCACAATTTTCATTTTTAAAGCTCTCTCATTTACAATCACGGCTTTAGTTCATTGATTTACGATCATGAACACTTCTTGATTCACAAGAAACATAGATTTCTTGAACTAGTTCCAAGCATGGCTAGAAATGAATTTGAACTAGCTAATTTTGACATCTTTACCTTTCATAGCAAGTTAGATTCTAGAGATGATAAATTTAGGAATGTTGAGGAAGAACTCAAAATTGACCTTAATAGAATAAGGACAAAGGAATCAATTTTGTTACATTGCCTTGGTGAGGCTGAAACTAGTTCTCTAAATTGTACGTCTGAAATAAGGATTCAAATGGTTTGATCTACTCAAAGAAATAAGGAATTTTCTTAAAAGCTTCAGCTAATTTACGGTCACGACCTTCTTCTTATAGGATTTTATGAATCTCACGATTTGTTGATCTACAATCAAAATTGTCATTTTAAAGGCTTTCTAATTTACGATCATGAACATTTCCTTAAGAGATCGACCATTTATGTTCACAAATCCACTTAAACAGTTCACTAATTTCCAACCACAACTGTAATTTTTAAAGCTTGTTGATTTACAATCACGGCTTCAGTTAATTGATTTACAATTATGAACACTTCTTGGTTCACAAGGAATGTATATTTGCTGAACTAGTTCCAAGCGTAGCCAAAGATGATTTTCAACTAGCTAATTCTAACATATCTACCCTTTAAAGTAAGTTAGAAGCTAGAGATGATGAAAATAGGCATGCTGAGGAAGAACTCAAAACTAACCTTGAAAAAAGAAGGATAGAGGAATCAATTTTGTTAACATTGTCTTTGTGAGGCTCAAGCTACTTCTCTTACAGGATCGTAATGGATCGTAAATCAATGAACTGAAGTGAGGCTTGTAATGGATCGATATGCTTAAAAAAGGAGACTTTTCTAAAAGCATCAACTGATTTATAATCATGACCTTCTACTTACAGGATTTTACTAATCTAATGGTCCGTTGATTTATGATCACAACTGTCATTTTTAAAGCTCACTAATTTAATATTATGGCTTCAATTCATTGAGTTACGATCATGAACACTTTATTAAGAGTTCACCGATTTACAATCGCAACTCCACTTAATCAGTTAGCTTATTTATGATCATAACAATAAATTTTAAAGCTCTCTAATTTACTATCACAGCTTCAATTCATTGATTAACGATTATGAACACTTCATGGTTCACAAAGAATATAAATTTACTGAACTAATTCCAAGCATGACCAGAAATGATTTCCAACGAGTTAATTCTAACCTTTCTACCCTCCTGAGCAAGTTATATGATAGAGATGATAAATATAGGCATGTTGAGGAAAAACTTAAAATTGACCTTGAAAGAATAAGGATAGAGGAATCAATTTTGTTACATTATTTTTTTGAGGTTGAAGCTACTTCTCTTAACTATACTTCTAAAATGAGTCTTGAAATGGATTGATTTGCTAAAAAATAGAACTTTTTGAAAAGCTTTGACTAATTTATGATAACGACCTTCAATTTACAAGATTTCATAAATCTCATGGTCATCTTATTTACGATTAGAACTGTCATTTTTAAAGCTTGCTTAATTAATATCACGGCTTCAGTTCATTGATTTACGATCATGAACACTTTATTAAGAGTTCATCGATTTATGATTGCAACACTACGTAAACAGTTCGCTGATTTATGATCACAACTGCCATTTTTAAAGCTCACTAATTTACAATCATGAGCACTTCTTGGTTTTCAAGAAATGAAAATTTTTTGAACTAGTTCCAAGCATGGCTAGAGATGATTTTCAAATTACTAATTTTGACCTATTTACCCTTCAGAGAAAGTTAGATGTTAGAGATAATGAATATAGGCGTGTTGAGGAAAAACTCAACATTGATCTTGAAAGAAGAAGGATAGAGGAATCAATTTTGTTATATTGCCTTTGTGAAGTTGAAGCTACTTCACTTTACTGTTCATCTGAAAAAGGTCAGGTGATTTACGATCATGACCTTCTACTTACAAGATTTTACGAATCCTCCGTTAATTTATGATTACAACTGTCATTTTTAAAGCTTGCTGATTTAATATCACGGATTCAATTTATTGATTTATGATCATGAAAACTTTACTAAGAGTTCATCGATATACAATCGAAACTCCACCTAAGGAGTTCACTGATTTATGTTTACAACAGTGATTTTCCAAGCTCGATAATTTACAATCACAGCTTCAGTTCATTGATTTACGATCATGAACACTTTATTAAGTGTTCGCCAATTTATGACCACAACTCCACTTAAGCAGTTCGCTGATTTACAATTGCAACTGTCATTTTTAAACCTCGCTAATTTACAATCACGGCTTCTGATCATTGATTTACGATTATGAACACTTCTTGGTTTACAAGGAACGTAAAATTTATGCCAGAGATTATTTTCAACTAGCTAATTCTGATCTCTCTACACTTCAAAACAAGTTATATGCTAGAGATGATAAATATGGCATGCGAGAAATAACTCAAAATTGATAAAGGAATCAATTTTGTTACATTATCTTTGTGAGGCTGAAGCTACTTCTTATCACGATACGTCTAAAATAAGGCTTGAAATGAATTGATCTATTCAAAAAATAGAGGAACTTTTTAAAAAGCTTCAATTAATTTACAATCACGACCTTCTACTCACAGGACTTTACGAATCTCACGGTCCGTTGATTTACGATCACGACTTTAGTTCATTGATGTATGATCATGACTTCAATTTGCTGATTTAGGATCACAACTGTCATTTTTAAAGCTCGCTGATTTACGATCACAACTCCAATTCATTAATATACGATCATGAACACTTAATTAAGAGTTCCCATATTTACAATCGCAACTCCATTAAGAGTTCATTTATAATTATGGCTTCATTTCTTGTATTTACTATCTTGAACACTTCATTAAGAGTTCATCGATTTATAATCACCATTCTGATTAAACAATTTGCTGATTTACGATCACAACTGTCATTTTTAAAGTTTGCTAATTTATAATCATGGCTTCACATCATTAATTTATGATCATGAAAACTTATTAATTCACAAGGAATGTAACTTTCCTAAACTAGTTCTAAGTATGACCAAAGATCATTTTCAAATAGTTAATTTTGACCTCTTTGCACTTCAAAATAAGTTAGATGTCAGAGATGATTAATATAGATGTGTTGAGGAAGAACTCAAAACTAATCTTGAAAAAAGGAGGATAGAGCAATCAATTTTCTTACATTGTCTTTGTGACGCTAAAGCTACTTCTCTTCACCGTACATCTGAAATGAGGCTTGAAATGGATCGATCTACTCAAAAAAACAAGAAACTTTCTAAAAAGCTTCAGCCAATTTCCGATCACAACCTTCCACTTAAAAAATTTTATGAATCTCACGGTCCGTTAATTTTCGATCACGGCTTAAGTTCATTGATTACCAATCTTGAACACAACTTTAAGAGTTCGCCAATTTATGATCGCGACTCCACTTAAACAGTTCACTAATTTATGATCACAACTGTCATTTTAAATGCTCGCTAATTTATATTCACAGCTTTAGTTTATTGATTTATCATCATGAACACTTCTTTGTTCACAAGAAATGTGAATTTGTTGATGAACACTAGTTCTAAGCGTGGCTAGAGATGCTTTCAACTAACTAATTTTTACCTCCATGCCTTTCAGAGCAAATTAGATGCTAGAGATTATGAATATAGGCGTGTTGAGGAATAACTCAATACTAACATTGAAAGAAGGAGGATAGAGGAATCAATTTTGTTACATTGTCTTTATGAGAGTGAAGCTATTTCTCTTCACCGTACGTTTGGAATGAGGCTTCAAATGGATCAATCTGCTAAAAAAATGAACTTTCTGAAAAGCTTCAACTGGTCTATGATCACGACCTTTTACTTATAGGATTTTACGAATCTGATGATTTTTTGATTTACTATCAAAACTATAATTTTTAAAGCTCGTTGATTTACTATCAGAGGTTCAGTTCATTAATTTATGATAATGAACACTTAGTTAAGAGTTTTCTGATTTACGATCGCAACTCCACTTAAACAGTTCGTTGATTTAGGATCACAACCGTCATTTTTAAAGCTCACTGATTTACGATTACAGCTTCAGTTTATTGATTTACGATCATGAACACTTCATTAAGAGTTCGCTGATTTACGATCGCAACTCCATTTAAATTATTCGTTGATTTGCTATCACAACTATCATTTTTAAAGCCCGTTAATTTACAGTCATGGCTTCATTTCTTTGATTTACAATCTTGAACACTTCATTAAGAGTTCGTCGATTTACGATCGCCACTCTAATTAAACAGTTTGCTGGTTTTTCAAGCTTGTTGATTTCCAGTCACGGCTTTAGTTCATTAATTTACGATCAAGAACACTTCTATTCACAAGGAATGTAAATTTGCTAATGTAGTTCCAAGCATGGTCAGCGATAATTTTCAAATAGCTAATTCTAACCTCTTTTCACTTTAAAGCAAGTTAAGTGTTAAAGGTGATGAATATAGACGGGTAGAGGAAGAACTCAAAACTAATCTTGAAAGAAGGAGGATAGAGGAATCATTTCTATTACATTGTCTTTGAAAGGCTTAAGCTGCTTCTATTCACCGTACGTCTGAAATGAGGCGTCAAATGGATCAATCTAATAAAAAAACAAGGAACTTTCTAAAAAGCTTCAGTGGACTTACGATCATAACCATCTACTTACAGGATTTTATGAATCTCACGGTCCGCTGATTTACGATTAAAATTGTTATTTTTAAAGCTAGCTTATTTATAATTATGGCTTCAGTTCATTGATTTACGATCATGAACACTTCATTAAGAGTTCAACGATTTACGATTACAACTCTTCTTACACAGTTACCTGATTTACAATCACAACTGTTATTTTTAAAGCTTGTTGATTTACTATCACATCTTCAATTAATTGATTTACGATTAGGAACACTTCATTAAGAATTCATCGATTTACGATCACAAATCCACTTAAACTGTTAGCTGATTTACGATCACAACTCTAATTTTTAAATCATTCTAATTTACAATCATGACTTCAGTTTATTGATTTAAGATCATGAACACTTCTTGGTTCATAAGAATTGTAAATTTTCTGAGCTAGTTCTAAGCATGGCCATAGATGATTTTCAACTAGCTACTTCTGACTTCTCTAGCCTTCAAAGCAAGTTAGATACTAGAGATTATGAATATAAGCGTGTTGAGAAAGAACTCAAAATTGACCTTGAAAGGATGAAGATAGAGTGATCAATTTTGTTACATTGTCTTTATGAGGCTGAAGTTACTTCCCTTCATCGTACGTCTGAAATGAGGCTTGAAATGGATCGATTTGCTAAAAAAACAAGGAACTTTCTGAAAAGGTTCAGCTGATTTACAATCACGACCTTTTACTTAGAAGATTTTACGAATCTCACGGTCTGCTGATTTACGATCAAAACTGTCCTTTTTAAAGCTCTTTGATTTACGATCACAGGTCCAGTTCATTGATTTACAATCATGAACACTTTATTAAGAGTTCGTCGACTTACGATTGCAACTCTATTTAAACAGTTTGTTGATTTAAGATCACAACTTTCATTTTTAAAGCTCGTTGATTTACAATCACGACTTTTTTTTATCGATTTAAGATCTTGAACACTTTATTAAGAGTTCGTCAATTCATGACCGCAACTACACTTAAATAGTTCACTGATTTACGATCACAACTGTCATTTTTAAAACTCGCTCATTTACAATCACGACTTCAGTTCATTAATTCAAGATCATAAACACTTCTTGGTTCATAGGAATGTAAATTTGCTGAACTAGTTCTAAGCATGGCCAAAGATGATTTTCAACTAGCTATGTAACACCCCTAACCCGAATTCATCGCTAGAACAGGGTTACGGAGTATTACTAGAGTTTACAAATCAAACAGACTAAAAATGCAAACATTTCATATCACATAGAATTCATGTCAAAAACCAATCAAAATCATACATATTATCCCTTAAACAAGCCCTCGAGGCCCAAATTACGCACTAGAAACAAATCGAGACTAAATCAAAAAATCAAAAAAAATTCGAAAATATTTGAAATTTTCAACACTATAGGGGTCACACGGCCGTGTGACTCACACGACCATGAGACACGCCCGTATCTTAAGCTGTGTGCCCATTCAAAATAGGGACACACGGCCTTGTACCAGCCCGTGCCCCTACCCGTGTGAGTATACTGACTTGGGTCACATGGCCAAGGAGCACGCCCGTGTGCTAGGCCGTGTGAACATTCTGATTTGCAAACCTTTACAAGCTACAGGAGACACACAGTCGTGTCACCTGGCCATGTGTCACACACGGTTAAGACACACGCCCGTGTCTCTGCCTGTGTGGACAAAAATAGGCTATTTTACAAGCCATTTTTCTCACCCAACAAGGCATGTACCTACAGTTAACATGGTGCATATAGATAAGTCATATTATGGCATCCAAAACAAGTAAAATCAATCCTTAAACATGTAGTTTATTCACATACAACCAATATGCCCTTAGGCACCTCAGATGACAAATATAAATATGTTTAACCATATAATCCATATAACCAAGTAATCAACCAACTTTTATATCTAATTGCATTAATACATAACATGTAAATCATTTCCTAAAACTTACCATTTAGTACCAAATCACACCAAGTTATAAAACATACCTCATATGCATGTTCAACTACTATTTTACCTTTCATCATTCAACCATAAATCATTCCACACATCAACATTATAAGGCAAATTATGCACATATCAAAATACCAAAACACAAGCTAAATGGCTAATCTCAACAAAACACATGTAAGCCAACATTTAGCCAAAATAACCTATACATGCCATTATAACCAAAATCAAAACATCCAAAAGTACCGATAGAATCGATGGATAGTGTGATATCGCTCCGATAAGCTTCCAACCTGATCGAGCTTCCGATAATCTAAAAAGTAAAGATGAACAACTACGTAAGCAATGAATGCTTAGTAAACTCGTATAAACTTTAATTATATCATTCCATTTCATCAATGAACGTTATAGATTAAATATAAACCTATACCAATGCCTCAAGATTTGTCAACTACATAAATGAGTAAGTCTATCAACATCATATATATATTTCATTCCTAACTTAATAGGATTTTATAAACATTATACACCATCATTAACCTTTTCATAGAA
>CM025142.1:11112803-11127930 GCA_013467495.1 Gossypium gossypioides
AAGGGACTCTATTAAATATATATAATTTATATATTTTATAAGATAAATTTGAATTGCGTTGTTGTAGTATAAAAGGAAAATAAATTATTACATTCTTTTAACTTAAAAAATTTAAAAATATTTGAAAAAATCGGAATCCGATAAAATTCAAATCGGAAAAAAGTTGAATCCGAGGCTGTCTGTTTATGTAATGGAAGTGTGAATATACTGTATAATCTTATTAAAATTGAGTGACCCAAATTCTTATTAAAACAAAATATAGTAGTAAATAAAATAAAAGTAAAATCTATATAGAACTACACTTCTTTTATTTTATTTTAAAATAACGTTTTTAAACCTTACTATATTTCATCTATTTGATATTGATTAGAATAAAGTGTTTCAATCTTACTACAGTTTTTCTATTAGAATATGGTTTTACAAGCCTATAAATAAACATAGTCTATTTCTCTTGTAACCATTCGAATTTAACTTAGTGAATTATCTTTTTTTCTGTCCGTTGTTTTTTTCCGAAATAGTTTTCATGTAAAATCTGTGTATTCTTTATATTTTTTTCTTCCTCTTTTCTTTACGATATATTATCATTATCGACGTTTTATTTTTCACCATCAAACTATAAATACGTGTCAGTGGCCAAAAACAAGAATCTATTATTGGAAGATTTTTGATACAGCTAGTTTCCACGTGGTTATAAATTTTGTTGACAGTCGTAATTTTCAGCCATTAAAATGTCTGCCTTTTAACTTTTAACTGTCTTCCCATGGCGCAAAAGCTACCCAAATTTCCTCGAAACTTCGAGGCTCGTGGTTAGGACGTCCCATACACAACAAACCATCCACCCAGCTGGCTTGGACCACTTGCAATATAATTCTTGCACCCTGAAATAGCATGCAAAGCACCAAAACTTATGATAATACAGAGTCGTGTAGCAGACCATCAACCGAAACATAGCATTTATTGCTTCCTTTTGTCTTACACACTACATGTGCTTCATCTCCCTGTTTAATTCAAGGTACCATCCGTAAGGTCCTTTCCGTCCATGATTCATATAGAAGCGAGCTTAGCTGTAAAAATGGGGCCAGCACCCCTTTTTTCTCATTTCTTCACCACACCCTTCAATATATTCAGTTTTAGGAGTAGGTCTCCGAAAGTTTGTGCTTTCATTTCCCTTTGTTAAATGTGTGGTTTAGACTCTGTTAGTGTTGCATTTGGAACTCCATACATATATACATGGTCTTTCAGGGTATTTGTTGTAAGGGTCACATTCTCTTTGTTTTCTTAATTAGAATAAGATCATCTGGTTTGTTAAGTATTCCCTTTGTGTGTATATATATTTACAGATTAGGGAAGTCCATGTTTGCAATTTAGAATAAGGGATAACGTTGTATACTATAGGTAAGGAGATGAGAGGTTGGTGGATGAACCTTAATGCTTCCTCATTTAGACAAAAGGGAACATGGGCTTCATGTGCGTCGACCCTTCTAACGTGACGCTATTTTCTTCCACGGTAGAATTAAATCTTTACCTCTCCTCTCAAATCAAAGCCCCTGCCATAAATAGTCTCTGAATCATACCTTAGCATTGTTGAATGCTAATGATGTGTGCATGAAGGGTAAAACTCTATGAATTACAAAATTTGACCTGAAATAATACATGAATTTCGACATGATTTTATTGAAGCATGTACATTCCCAAAAATGTCCTGTAAGCCAAACTTAGAATTTCAACTTTTAGAGCTTGGAATAAGTATTAAGCTGAATTTGAAGACTAATTTTAGAGCTTAAGTTGTCATTTTTATTGTGGGATTAATATTTAATTATATCTATGTTTTCTTTTAAATAAGGAAAGGTGGATAAAGTAATAACTAAGTAAAATTGCTTGAAAGTAAAAGAAGGGTTATTTTCTAGTAGTTTTGTCTATATATATAAAAGATATTATGCTTTGTACTTCTATAATATTTAATTTGTCGTTGTTTTATATTATTAAAATATTAATTCAAACTCGAAAACTTAAATCAATTAATTTGATTTCAAATTTGATTTGACTATTAAACGAAAACAACTCAAATTTAGAAATACCTTAAATTTAAAATAACACAAATTCTAAATAACATAATTACGAAATGATTCAAACAAATATTTTAAAATGACCCAAATTCATGATAACCTAACTTAAAAAACTCGATTAATAAATCCAAAATTAATCTAAATCTAAAATTATTTGAAGTCAAAACAATTCAAAAATTTTAAAACACAAATTAATCCTATACAAAACTAAACTAACCCAACTTATCCATTTACACGACACCTAATAGCGAAAGTTTCAATTGGACTTCAACATGTTTTTATTCTACTTATAACCAAAGAAGAAAAGGCATAAAATTTGGAATGTTTCAAATTCAACAAAATTTTAAGTAAATACACATTCTTTGTGTGTTTTTTAAAAAGGAAATCAGCATCACACACGCATATATTATTAATATGCAATTTTTACATGTGAGTATAAAGTGAACCATTAATTAATAAACCTAAGGTTTATATTAAATGAAAGCATGTCTGCTTTAAACTTTAAATCGTGGTGAAAATAACAATAATCACTTAAATATAAATTGTCTCCATACCCCCTCCCAATTATATTAAAATTTGCTAAAGACGGAGATACAGATTTGCTTAAGACCAATTGAAAAATATGCTTGTCGAACGCTTTCAAAATTTACAAATTTTCGGCAACGAAGAAGACGGTAATTCTCATTCTGATGGGGATCGAAATATCAAAAAAGTGAGATTCAAGGAAGGACTCGATGGAGAGGTTGTTGTTATGGCTGTGGATCCAGATCCAACCTTAACATTGTCTTGGAAGGACAAGCTTTTGGGGGGAGGAACTGTTAACTCCGAGATGGATTGTAATACTCCTTGCGTTGGAAGGGATAGTGATATTTAATTGCTGGAAGGAGATGTGCGAACGACTATTGTCAATGGGATCCCAGCTATCACTTTCTCGGACCGTGTTAAAGAAATCATGTTTAAGGAGATGGAATTAACAGTTGTTCTCAAACTATTAGGGTGAAGTATTGGTTACAATGCTCTCCATAACTAAATAATTAGCCTATGGAAACTTGTAAAATCTTTTCATCTCATGGACATAGAAAACGAGTATTATTTGGTTCGATTTCAGAATAAGAATGTTTATGATCGTGTTTTGACTCAGGGACCATGGATCATTTATGGGCAGTATCTTATCGTTCAACCTTGAACTAAGGATTTTAGTCCATTGTAGCCATATCCTAGTATGGTGATGGCTTGGGTCCGGTTGCCGGGGCTCTGGGTTTTATGTCCAAATGGAAAATTGTGGAGGCTATTGGGGGGCTGGTCAGAAAAGTAGCTAAGTTGGATTTCTAGACTGATAACTGAACTAGAGGTCGATTCGTTCGATTGGCTGTGTTTATCAACCTCGAGAAGCCCCTGGTGTCTCAGGTTATGGTCGATGGCGCCGTTCAATGGGTGGAATATGAGGCTATTCCGATAGTTTGTTTCTCTTGTGGTAAGTACGGGCATGTAAAGGATTTATGCTCGTTGGTGGTTGTTGATCCGAATCTGGAATGTTCTGTTTATGTGGTGGTTGCAAACTTAGGCGAAGCCATTGGAGGAGTTGTAGAGGAGAGAGGGTCGGAGTATGGATCGTGGATGTTGGTTGAGAGGAGATCGCAGCGTGGGCAATGGATCATACGAGCTAATGATGCGGTGAAATCTCGGAAGAAAACGTTAGGATCTAGGTTTACGGCGTTAAATATGGTGGGGGAGATGAGCGTTGAGTTTGCTGCTATTGCTGAAGAAATTTCGATGGAAAATGTTAGGCAAAATGGGGGTTTAGGTGGTAACAATATTAGGGTTAAGAAGGGTCTAAAGGGGATTTGGGTTTCATCCTTGCTGCAGGCTAAGAGAATAGTGTAGACTTTGGGTCTTCCATAAGGCCTGCTAATGACACTGGTTCGGGTGCTAGGGGTGTTGTTTCCTTGGGCCGAATGACTGTTGGGTTCTCTATGGGGCCTATTAAGGCCAAAATTTTGGGTGATTTTGAGGATATTTCTTTGGGCTGAATTGTTAGTGGGTCACTTGAGAAAAAAATGGGAAAGAGCCTATGATGGCTGTTGGGCTTGGACAAGTTAATAAAGAGCTCATTAATAATGATAATTTCAATTCTAACTCTAACTTATTTATTGGACATGCAGGTTTGGCACAACATATTTCAACTGATGAGGGCGTGGAAACTGAAGGTGTTGATTAAGGCGTTTTAGACATAGGGGTTCGAGCGAACAGTAGTTCTAAAAATTTTGGGGGAGTTAAGGCACACTATAACCCCACCTTTGAAGAATCTGAAGGAACTTTAATCTTTATATCTGATGGAGTCTTGGACCCTGAAAAGTATTTAATGGTAAGTTTTAAGGAAATTTCACTTAAAAAATAGGGTATCTCGGTTAACCATCCTCAGGAGAGTTTGAGTGCGGGTATTTCTATTTCTAAAGAAAGAAAGAGTGGTGGTAAAGACATTAGTGGCCGAAGCAGCCGAAAGGTTTCTAATGTGTTGCGATGTTGAAGGAGTCGGTTTAAATCTTCCGAGAACTCGCGTATTCCCTTAGTAGAATTTATGAAGGTGATGGCAGAATTTCTTTCATCCTAGGCTCCCAGTAAAGAAGAAAATGATGCTCTGGAAGTCGCAGATTTGACCGTGGATGGGGATACTGTTTATTGATAGTAATGGTATGGTCCCTAAATTTTGTTATTATTTTATGAATTTTACAATTTTTTCTTGAAATTGTCAAGGCTGCGCTAGTGTTAAATTTTCTCGTATTTTTCGGGAATACAACTTTGAATATAAACTTGATATTAGTTTGCTTGAGCCAAGAGTAAGTGGAACCAAAACAGATAATATTATTACAAAGTTAACTTTTCAGTATTCTCATCCTGTGGAGGCGATAGGTTATTCGGGGGGTATTTGGATTGGTTGGAAGGATTCTATCCGTGTTGAGGTGGTTCGCAGTCATTCTCAATTTATTTTGACTTGGGTTTGGCCTATGTCTTCTTCAATACTGATCTTTATTTATTTTGTGTATGGAAGCCCGAATCAGTAGAAACGCAAGGACTTGCGGGAAGGTTTGAGATTTACGATTCTGTTAGGGAATATTTCATGGATTTTTATTGGTGACTTCAACACAATCCTTTCTCCTATTGAGAAAACAGGTAGTCTTTCTAGCAGGAGAAGATGCCCTCTTTTTAGAGACTTTGTGGACAAGGCCGAGTAACATGACTTAGGTTTTCGAGGTCCTCCTTTTACTTGGTATAGAGGTGCGCTTTTTGAGAGGTTAGATCATGCGTTGGGTAATAGAGCTTGAGTTCAAAATTTTCTAAACAGCTTGATCACTCATCTCCTAAAGATTAAATCTAACCATAGGTCGCTTCTTTTGTCCCTAAATTTGGAGTTTATTCTACCTAAAGCTAGGTCTTTTTGGTTTTTAGCTGGGTGGGCCAATCATCTTGATTTTGAAAACTTTGTGGAGGGAAATTGGGTCTTTACAGAGGACATGTTTGATACTCTTAGTAAGTTCACTCAAAACCTAAAGGAATGGAATAAGTCGGTTTATGGGCACATCATTGCTCGAAAGAGATTTTTGGTTAATAAGCTTGCCAATGTTCAATGGAAAATGGATCTCTCTAGCTCGAATTGCTTAGCTCAAATGGAACTGAAGATTCGTTAAGAGTTGGAAAATGTTCTGCATCATGCAAAACTTTTTTGGAAGTAAAAGGCAAGATGCGATTGGTTAAATCTGGGAGATCATAATAATAATTTTTTTCATACCTGTATGCTGTGAAGAAGGAAAAATAGTCATATTATCACTATCCGTAATTCTGAAGGTGATTGGATTTATGATCCAGAACCTATCGAATCTGAGGCAAATGAATTTTTCCAAAATTTGTATGGGGAAATTCTTGGCCCGATGGGAAGCTTACCTCTAAGCAATTTTCCTCAACTTGATCATGATGATTTTAATTTCTTAGGAAGTTGGTCACGAATGACGAAATTAAGGAGGCTCTCTATGATAAGGCACCTTTTAAAGCACCCGGTAGTGATGAGTTTCATGCTCATTTTTGTAACAGCCCGTTTTTAGTGAAATTGAAATAGTAGTTTTGGGACCACAAATTCGAGTTAGAAAGAAAATTTATTTTAATATTATTGTATGGATTGAATTATTATAGGAAAAATGTATGAAAATTTTGATAAGAAAATTTTACTGATTTCATGTTTAATTGTTAGAAAGGACCATATTGCATAAAATGCAAAAATTGAATTCTAGTAGCTAGAAGAATTAAATAGCTATGAAATTCAAAACCTGAGGTCCTTATATGGCAATTAGACCATTAAATATAGTTAGTAGATAAGCATGCTTAGTCATCAATGTAAAATTAAATAAAGAAAAGGATGAAAGGATGATAAATAATAAAATAGAAGAAAATATCATTTTATCATTATCTTTCCCAATTTACTTTTATGGAAACCCTAGCTAAGATAAAGTGAGTTCAAACAAGTTATTTTGACTCAATTAGGTATGAAATCTTGTCTCGTTTTTAGTAATTTTTATATTTTCGAGATTGTATTAACTTAATCTAGTTTATTTGGGGACCAATTTTCAAAGTTATCAAAGTATTAAAATTTTGCCATGGATGAGTATGCTAAAATTTTGAAATTTATGGTAGAAAATGAAAGGTTTTTGATAGATAAACAACTTTTGTAAAGGAAATTTTCAATAAATTATGATTTAGGGACTAAATTGAAAAGATGTAAAATTTATGAAAAATTTCTGGTTTTTGTGAAATACATGGATTGTTATTGTTATATGAAAAATTTGGTTAGGCTTAGGATAAGGATTAAATTGCATGAATTTCATTTTCCAAGCCTAGGGACGAAATCATTATTTACTGAAAGTATAGGGGCAAAATGATAATTTTTCCTAGGATGTCAATTGGATGAAATTGAATGTGAATTGTATTAAAATGAGTTAAATTTACTCATATAGATCCAGATAGACCTAGTTCGGAATTGGATCGAGGAAAACAAAAAGTATCGGATTAGTAGCCTACGAACAAGAACAATTATTGAGGTAAGTTCGTGTAACTAAATTGTGTATATTTATATGTATGAATTAAATAATGTATATGTGAATGTTGAATTGTGTAATTGTTATGTTTATGAAATTAATCATAAATTCGAAAATGCCCGATAAGTATGAAATCTCGTTTGAATAGATGAAATTTGATGGATACAAGATTTCCCATATTGGTTGTGATCTTGTATATGTTGTGGACACACCATAACTCTTATGAGTATCCTGTTATAAGCCCTCTCGAGCTTCCTGTTACATAGTTCCTGTGAGCACCCCGATCGGTATTGATCCTGCATGTGTTGCGGATATACTGCAGCTCTTTGTGAACGTCCTGTTATATGATCGGTATGGATCCTGCATATAACGCGGACATATCGTAGCTCTTCATGAGCGTCCTGATATAGGCTCTTTGTGAGCTTCCTGATATGGCTCACTTGAACTTCTTGTTATATAGCTATCCGGAGCTCCCTGATAATAACTCTTCAGAGTTACTTGTTAAGCTCAATGAGCTTCCTGTTTTAAACTCTTCTGAGTTTCCTGTTTTATCCCGAATAAGTTTCCTATTACATTGCTCACATGAGCTTCCTGTTAAGGCTCATGAGAGTGTTTCCTGTTTATGTGCCCTAATGGGTACCTTTGAATATGAGTTGACGGACTACAGTCTTGTACACTTCGAGTGTACTACATGTGTATCCATCGATATTTCAAAGAAATTCAACGGACAAAGTTCTAACATGGACTAAACTAAATTTGAGATGATTTGTTATGATATGTATATGTTTCTCGGAAACTTGAAATGATAAATACATGTATGTGAAAATGAGACATTGATGAGCTCATCTATATTCCTTGGTATTAATATGAATTATGTTACTAACATGTTTGATGAGGATGTTTGTGTGTTTAGGTTATTGATTTTATTGAATTGGATGTATTATCTATGTTATTTTAAAAGAATATGAGTGGTAAGTTAAATTCTGTTATACGAACTTACTAAGCATTTAAATGCTTACCATGTTTTATTTCCTCTATTTTATAGTACTCGGAAGCTCGTGAAGGTTGAAACTTGGTTGGAGACACATCACACTATCCCTCAGACTTCTCGGTATATAAAGTAAATTAATTTTTGGTATAATGACATGTATAGGCTAAGTTAAGCCAAATGATGAAATGTTTCGGTTGTAATTAGCCATTTGAAATGGCTAGTGATGGTTTGTTTAATATAGGTATGCATAAGATTTGGCTTTGGCTTGATTTGAGGGTTATGAATTGGCTTGTGAATGTGCTTGGATGTTGTTGTAGGTGGAAAACAAGTTGGGTGAGAAATAAGGCTTGAAAATTGCCTTATTTTATCCACTCGGGCAGAGATACAAGCGTGTGTCTCAGCCATGTGTAACACACGGCCATACGCACGAGCGTGTGGTTTGGCCGTGTGTCTCATAGATCTTAAAATTTAAGAAAAAGAATACTTTGAATTGCTCATACGGGTAGAGACACGGGCATATGTCTCAACCATGTGTGTCACACGGCCTAGCACATAGGCGTGTGACTTGGCCGTGTGACCCTTGGACCTAATTTTCAAAAATTAAATTATCCATACGGCTTACACGGGCGTGTGGCTGATCATGTGACCCAAGTCAGAGAGTTACACGAGTATGGACACGGGCTGGGATATTGTTGTGTGCCTCACATCGAATGCTTACACGGCTTGGGACACAGGTATGTCATTTGGCCGTGTAAGCCACACGGCCTGCCACACGGGAATGTGTCCTCTGCTCTTAAGAAAATTTTTGAGATTTTGGAAAAAATTCTTTTAGTACCCGATTTAGTCCCGACTTATTTCAAATCCATAAATTGCGCTTCGAGGGTCCATTTAAGGGACAATATGATTAAATATGATTGGTTTTTTATATGAATAGTAATTGACATGAATTAATTGTAATTATTTTGTAAACTCCAGTAATGCTCCTTAACCCTATTTCGGTGACGGATATGGGTTAGGGGTGTCACATTTGTTGGTATCAGAGCTACAGTTTAGCCGATTATGCCATTATATAATTTATGATTGTGTGATATCTCTTGACCGTTTTAAACATGTTTTTCATATAGCAATGTCGTCCAATCGAACTGAATTCGAGGAAGCTGAGAGTAATGCTCAAGCTTTAGTACAAAGAGTAGCATCTAGTAGTAGAAGGCCCATATCTGAGGGCTGAGGTGAGGAGGTTAAAGAAGCCTTCTTTCAAATGATGAATGAATGGTTTATAGAATTTCTAAGAACAAATCCTGCTATACAACAACCTCCCCCTCCTGTTTCTCAATCGGCTTCTGATATACCACAAGGTACTGAACTTGTTAGAACTAGTAAGTCTCTAGTAGATAAAATTCAGAAATATGAGGCAGAAGAATTTAGGGCCACTGCTGAAGATGATCCAAAATGGACTAAATTTTTGTTAGAAAACACCATCAGGGTTCTGGATGAATTATTTTGCACACCTGCCGAATGTTTGAAATGTGCTGTATCTTTGCTAAAAGATTCGACTTATCAGTGTTGGAATACTCTGGTTTCTGTTGTACCGGAGGAGAGTGTTACATGAGAATTTTTCCAAACAGAATTCAAAATGAAATATATAAACCAGAGATTTCTTGATTAGAAAAAGAAAGAATTTTTAGAACTCAAATAGGGGAATATGACTGTATCTGAGTACGAGCAGAAATTTGTCAGATTAAGCAAATATACTAGAGAATGTATCCCGACTGAAGTTGCCATGTGTAAACGTTTCGAAGAAGGATTAAATGAAGACATTAAATTGTTAGTTGGGATTCTGGAATTAAAAGAATTCGTTGTACTAGTTGATCGAGCACATAAAGCTGAAGAATTAAGTAAAGAAAAGAGGCAAGTAGAGATGGAAGCCCGAACTTTGAGTAAAAGATTTATGGAAAAGTCACAACAGTCGGCTTCAAAGAAATCAAAGAAACATCACGGTCGTTCTACCACATTTGTGGGGTATTCTGAAAGATATCAAAGTGCTCAACACTCTAATCTAAGATCTCCGGTCCCATCAGTAGCAAGTGCAGGAACTGCTAGAAACCCCAAACCCAGATGCAAACATTGTAACAAATTTTATTTTGGTGAATGCCGCATGAGAAGTGGAGCGTGTTTTAGATGCGGTTCTATTATCAATATCTCAAAGACAGCCCGAAAAGATTTAAAAAAGATACTGTTTAGACTTCAAGGTCGAGTAACCCTGCCTCGAGAGGTAGACCACCCCATAACCCCGGTAATATGAGTGATAATCGAGGTACAAGAAAAGATTCAACTACCAAATCTGAAGCACGAACACCAGCAAGAAAATATACTATTTGTGCTAGAGGGGATGCCTCTGCACCAGACATCATTACCGGTACTTTTTCTCTTTTTGATACTGATATTACTGCTTTGATTGACCCTAGTTCAACACATTCATACATTTGTACGAATTTAGCATTTATTAAAAATTTATCTGTTAAATCCATTGAATTTGTGGTAAAAGTTTCAAACCCCCTAGGCCAGTATGTGATGGTGGATAAAGTTTGTAAAAATTGTTCGTTAATGGTACAGGTTATTGTTTATCAGCTGATTTGATGTTACTGTCATTTGATGAATTTAATGTGATTCTAGGAATGGACTGGCTAACTCAGCATGATGCAGTGAGAAATTGTAAAAAGAAATATATTGTATTAAAATGTCAGAATGGTGAATTGCTTCGTATTGAATTTGATAAACTAGATGGGTTGTCTAATGTGATATCAGCCATTTCAGCATAGAAATGCATCAGGAAAGGGTATGATGCCTATTTTACAGATGTATTGGACATTAAAGTATCCAAATCGAAGATTAAGTCAATTCCTGTTGTTTGTGAATTTCCTGACGTGTTTTCGGAGGAATTATCCGGATTACCACCGATCAGAGAGGTGGAATTTTCCATAGATCTTGTTCCTGTAATGACACCGATATCTATAGCACCTTATAGAATGACCCTTATAGAGTTAAAAGAATTAAAGGCACAATTGCAAGAACTGAATGACAGAGGCTTTGTTTGATGTAGTTCTTCACCTTTGGGTGCTCTGGTTCTGTTTGTTAAAAAGAAAGATGGATCTTTGAGATTATGTATTGATTATCGGTAGCTCAACAAAGTTACAATAAAGAATATGTATTCATTGCCTCGAATTGATGACTTGTTTGATCAGTTGAAATGTGCTACAGTGTTTTCGAATATTGATCTCCATTCTGGCTACTATCAGTTACAAGTGAAAGACTCAGATATACCAAAGACAGCCTTCAGAACCAGGTATGGGCACTATGAGTTTCTTGTGATGCTGTTTGGCTTGAATAATGCACCTGCAGTATTTATGGATTTGATGAACAGAAATCTCAGGCCGTATTTAGATAGATTTGTGGTGGTATTTATTGATGATATTCTGGTATATTCTCGAGATGAAAATGAACATGTTGACCATCTAAGAATTGTGCTACAAACTCTGCGTGAGAAACAACTGTATGTCAAATTCAGTAAATGTGAATTTTGGCTTCAGGAAGTTGGTTTCCTTGGACATATAGTATCTTCTGAAGGCATTAGAGTGGGCCCGAATAAATTTTCAGCTATTGTTAATTGGAAACCACCGAAAAATGTGTCTAAAGTCAGAAGTTTTCTGGGACTAGCCAGATATTGTCGAAGGTCTGTAAAAGGATTTTCAATGATAGCCTCTCCGATAACACGATTGTTACAGAAAGATGTGAAGTTTGAATGGACTGATAAATGTCAACAGAGTTTTGACAAACTGAAAACCTTGTTGACTGAAGCACTATTGCTAGTTCAGCCTGAATCGGGTAAGGAACTTGTGATTTATAGTGATGCGTCATTGAATGATTTAGGCTGTGTTTTGATGTAAGAAGGTAAAGTAATAGCCTATGCTTCTAGACAGCTAAAACCACATAAAAAGAATTACTCGATACATGATTTAGAATTGGCAGCAATTGTGTTTGCATTGAAAATTTGGCGGCACTATCTGTTTGGTGAAATGTGTCATATATTCAGTGATCACAAGAATTTAAAGTATCTAATGTCACAAAAAGACTTGAACTTGAGACAGCGCAGGTGGCTTAAATTATTGAAAGATTATGATCTGGTTATCGACTATCATCCGGGAAAAGCCAATGTGGTTGCAGATGCTCTGAGCAGAAAGTCTCTGTTTACTGTGCGAGTAATGAATACTTGATTGTCATTGTCTGATGATGGTTCAATTCTAGCTGAGTTAAAAGTTAAACCGATGTTTCTACAGCATATTTGTAAAGCTCAAAAAAATGATGATGAATTACAGGCTAAAAAGGTACAATGTAAGTCAATTTCCGATTCAGAATTTCAGATTGGGTCTGATGATTGTTTATATTTAGAGGCAGAATATGTGTACCGAAGAATTCAGAACTTGTATAGAAGATTTTAAACGAAGCTCATAATGGTACTATGACTGGTCATCCGAGAAGTAACAAAATGTATAATGATTTGAAAAAGATGTACTGGTGGCCGGGAATGAAATGGGATAGTTTTGAATTTGTATCTAAATGTTTGATATGTTAGCAAGTTAAAGCTGAACATTAGGGTCCTATTATTGCAGCCGGTTACGATACCAGAGTGGAAATGGGAAAGAATTACTATGGACTTTATGTCAGGGCTACCCCTATCTTCGAAAAAGAAAAATGCCATTTGGGTAATCGTTGACCATTTAACGAAGTCCGCACACTTTATTCTGGTACGTATGAATTTCTCCCTGGATAGATTGGCTGAATTATATGTTTCTGAGATTTTCAGACTGCATGGAGTGCCGGTCTCCATTATTTCAGACAGGGATCCTCGGTTTACATCTCGATTCTAGAATAAGTTGCAAGAAGCTCTGGGTACACAGTTACATTTTAGCACCGCATTCCATCCTCAGATTGATGGACAATACGAACGTATGATACAGATTTTGGAAGATATGCTTTGGTGTTGTGTGCTGGAATTCGAAGGTAACTAGGAAAAGTATCTGCCTTTAATTGAATTTACATACAATAATAACTATCAATCAAGCATTCAAATGACACCGTACGAGGCTCTGTATGGTCGTAAATGTAGAACTTTATTGTATTGGATTGAGCTTAGTGAGAAAAAGATACACGGAGTTGACTTAGTCCGTGAGACTGAAGTAAAGGTAAAGTGATTCGGGATAGTTTGAAAGCAGACACTAATTGTCAAAATTCTTATGCTGATCTTAAACGAAAAAAGATGGAAATTCAAGTTGGTGACAAGGTATTGTTGAAAGTATCGCCTTGGAAGAAAATTCTCCGGTTTGGCTGTAAAGGAAAGATGAGCCCACGGTTCATTGGACCATATGAGATCACTGAAAGAATCAGACCTGTTGCGTATCGATTAGCATTACCACCAGAGCTTGAAAGAATCCACAATTTCTTTCACGTGTCTATGTTGCGACGGTATGGGTCAGATCCTTCACATGTTATTTCTCCAACAAAAGTTGAGTTTCAGCCTGACATGACTTACAGTGAGGAGCCGATCAAAATCTTGGCATAAAAAACAAAAGAGTTAAGAAATAAAAAGGTAGCTTTAGTAAAAGTTCTTTGGCAGTGACACGAAATAGAAGAAGCTACCTAAGACCTAGAAGAAACAATGAGAAAGCAATACCCAAACCTCTTTGCTGGTAAGATTTTCGAGGACGAAAATTCTTGAAGATGGGAGAGTTGTAACAGCTTGTTTTCAATGAAATTGGAATAGTGGTTTCGGAACCACAAATCCGAGTCAAAAAGAAAATTTATTTTAATATTATTGCATGGACTACATTATGATAAGAAAAACGTATGAACATTTTGATAAGAAAATTTTACCGATTTCATATTTAATTGTTAGAAATGACCAAATTGCATAAAATGCAAAAGTTGAATTCTAGTAGCTAGAAGGATTAAATAGCTATGAAATTCAAAATTTGAGGTCTTTTTATGGAAATTAGACCATTAAATGTAGTTAATAGATAAGCATGCTTAAGCGTTACTTTTATGGCTTATCAAATATCCCTACACTTAAGCGTTTGTTTGTCCTCAAGAAAAATCCTCAACTCACAATTAAAAATTAATTTTTCTCAACTTATAATTCTCATCAATAATGTTTTGTCATAATTCGCAAATAACCATACATTGATAATTCAACTAAAAGAGCACTAAAGATTCAAACAATCCAAGTTGAACATTTTTAAAGCATGAAAACATAGGTATTTCCCCTTATCTAAGTAATTACCTTTAATTCAAAATCGACAAGAATCAACATCCTCAACAAAGATTCACTCAAATCACTCAAAGTGTTTAAGGTCAAAAAATAAGCACTCAATACTCAAACAAGAAAAGTCATTACCATAGGCTTGCCTGAAAATCAAATCTCCACCACTATAAAATGAGATGACACACAAATCAAAAGGTCTTTAAGCAGTTGTAATGGGTCTTAGGTTAAATGTGTGGAGAAAGACTGAAAAAAATGGTTAAAATCGAGATCGAATTGATAAATTACCAAACTAGAAAGAAAACAAATACTAAATTAAAAACAAGTGCATAAATCAAGAACTATTGAAGAATAAGAAAACGAACTTATTCTCAAAATATGAATTTAACTGTTCAAGCTCATAGAACTAAATAATAATCAAAATGTAAATAAATAAATATATTTTTTTGATTTCTTTTTTCTTTTTTTTCTCTTTTTTGACAATAAGAAATAATTCAGCAAATCAAACAAAAGAGCATAGTTAGGCAACTAACCAAATCACATTTCGACAAAAAGGGAGTTAGTAAAACGGGAAAAATTCTCAACGAACAAAAAAAAAATAAAAATGAGTTATGGGTTAACATTAATGGGTAAATCAAGAAACGGTGTGTTAGGCTCAATAGGGTTCACTAAG
>CM025142.1:11154618-11164746 GCA_013467495.1 Gossypium gossypioides
GATTACAAGTTTTATCTTGAAATTGACACTCGATTTGTTCCATAATATTTGTTTCTGGTACCTAAGACCATCTATTATCTTTATCGTCTTCACACAACGCCTAACGTCCTCCCTGGAGTCAACGGCAACAAGAAGACAGAATAACAGATATATGGGTTTTGAAACAAATAACTGTGATACAAACAGAAATGTAAATCAAAGATAGAAACTTACAATGAATATTACGATATTATTTCTCCAGAAATCCGTTACTCCGGCACCTCTGATACCAATCGGGGGTGAAATAATATAATTTTTTTCTTTATATTTTTTATTGTTGATGTGAATAGGTAAATATTATGTTCAATGGAAACTTGGTGAGAATGGTTATACTTGGCTATTTTGGTGGGTGTTTGAGTAGGAAAATGTGGTTAAGGCCATATGTTCTTTTAACTTATTTATTTGAATGATTAATTTTTGTTTGAGGTGCATTTGAATGCCATATTGGTTAGGTATAGGATGGAGGAAATTTTGGCATGTAATTGATGATTTGAATGTTATTTTGAACCTAGGAAATTATCTAGATATGGTATGTCTTTTTGCACAAGGAATGGTGTATGTAAAGGCTTGTTTTAGGGGTTAAATATGCTGTACACAGGTAGTCACACAGTTGTGTGACACACACGGCCCACTTGTATGGCCTTGTGTCCTATTATCTTTAGGTGTAGGTTTCACATGGCCCGTGACACGGTCATGTGTCTTAAAATAGTTTGTTACACGGTCTGAGACACGGCCAGCGACACAGCCATGTGACCCAACATCGAATGCACACACGAGCAGACACACGACCTGCGACAGGACCGTGTGACCTTAATTCAAATATACACACAGGTAGACACATGGGCTAGGACAGGGTCGTGTGTCTAGACTTCGAATGTCCGCACGGTCTGGACTATGACACACGGCCTAGCCACATGGCTGTGTGTCCTCTATTTTCAAAATTTTCAACTTTTTTTTTAATTTTTCTATTTTGTTTTGAATTGAACCCATAATGTTTCCAAAGTATTTTTAGGGCATCGTAAGCTCGGTTTAACGCCCGTAAGTGTATATTTATTATAAATAGAATGTAATTTGATTTTTTTTGTAATTATAATTGTATATTTGTTTGTAAGTGATGTAAATGTTTAAAATTTTATTATAATACTCTGTGACCCAAATCTGACGACAGAGATGGGTTAGGGGTGTTACATGACTAGTTGGATCAAATAGAAAGTAACTAAACTATATCTTATAGCCTTTTAATTATAAAAAGTAATTGTTATTATATTTATTTTGGAAATTTTATTTTAATATTGTATCGTATTTCATAGGTTTGGAAAGGAATGGGTGTTAGTGAAGAAGTTAAGACTCTTACACAAGGACCTAACAAACTAATAAAAAGATATAGTGTGTATCTTATTGGTGGATTTAGATTGCACACAAGACCTCGGGAAAGATTTAGGAGAATAAAAAACTATGGAGTTGTCGTTACTATGTTAACTACAAGCTATACTAGTGTTGGGGATAATAATCCAGTTGAAGGAAATCTTGATTACTATGAAATTTTGACCGACATTATTGAGTTGGATTATTACGGGAAATGGAAGGTTGTGCTATTTTGATGTGATTAGGTTGATGTAACATTTGCTAGAGGGATTAATAATGATCAATTTGGATTCACTTTAGTGAATTTCTCTCGTTTAATTTACACTACGCAAAACATAATTGACGAGTCGTATGTTTTTTCATTTCAAGTGAGACAAGTTTTTTTATTCTGAAGATTCTATCAAAGGTTGGTATGTAGTACTTCGTAACATACCGAGAGACTTATTTGATATGGGTGGTGAGAGTAAAGATGATGACGACCCAAGAACGAAATGTTTACCTTTCGTTGATCAAAATTTGGATGAAAATATCCCTGGTTCAAGCATAGAATATCAATGGGTTTGTGATGATGTAGATGAAGATATCTATGAATAAATGTATGCTTGTTTTAAAATTTAGTAAGATAAAAAATCATCAATTTTCTTTTAATAGTGTGTATAAAGTATTAATATATAATTACACTTGTTTTTATTATTAATTTCTCTCGTAATAACGTGTTAGCTTCATTTATTTTGTAGATATAATGTCAAGGAGAGCATTAAAAAATGTTAATATTATTCAAAAAAGCTTCTCAATCAATAGAGAAAGACAGTAGGGAATTATCAAAACTACCTAATCTTTCTCAAGGACTTAAAGGGACTGAGGCTACATTAAATGATGTTCACATGAATATGACTACAAGTAACCAAACATTAATTATAGCGCCTTTACCCCAAATTACCATTATTATTGTTTTTTATATTTGTCAAAGTCGTTTATTGTTTTACATAGTTAATAATGATGGCCAACGATGAACTAAGGGGCATACGATGCTTAAGAATGTATAGGAACTACCTGAAGGCAAGCGCATGGTTGTTTCGACTAACAGTTATGGACAACCAATTGGTTGAGAAGCACAACTCCTGGTTGGGTTCTTAGGTAAGTTAGCGACAAATTGATATCACATCAACTTTAATGTATCTTCATGGTTATATATATAAAGTTGAAATATTATGTTGTATAGTGATTAATCTCAGTAACTTATTTAGGTATGCTTTTAACCTCCCCAACCTGGCCTAGATGGTAGGCCCGAATCTAGGAGATTACATCGGCCACCAAGATGGCCTAGTGCGATCGAAGATTTCAAATAGTCAAATTAAAAATTTTGTTTATCTTTAAAAGACTTAGTTTATTTTTAGAAACAACTATGGGTTGATAAAATACGGTTAATTTAACATTTTTCTTGAAAAATGTGATTACCATTAGAAACTTAGTTAACTTCTAGTTTATTTATTAAACAAAATTTAATTATGACTTAGCAATAGAAAAGTGATTTTTAACTTAGTTTTAATAAAAACTATATTTCATGCATAAATAATTAAATTTCATATCTTAAATTAAGTTAAATGTCATACATGTTAAATAAACCATAATTATGAGTCCTATGCCACAAAATAAGTAAAACAATACGATTCTAAAATAACAAAAATTATAAAATAAGCCTAGTAATACTTTCATAAAAACAAAACGTTTCTGACCCCTCCATATGTCGCGACCACGTCCTAACCTGAGGGTTATTTGTAAAGATGAAAATTAAAAAAGGAATGAGCTATGAAGCTCAGTATGAGTTCAGTCACAAGAAAACCAGAGCAAAACAACAAACAAACAAAGCACATAGATTAGCGATTCTGCAATTAAACGCATAAATCACCTAAGATTAATGATTTTTCACATAAAATACTTCACTTTACTATCTCAGTATTCATAGTTTTATATACATGTGCTTCTGAATGCAATGCAGTTTCAATTTAACTACACACCTCACTTATGAGTTCCTCAAAACTCATCTACCATATCACTCCAGATTGTGGACGAGCCACCACTGATTTGTAGTTTAACTACCACTTTGTAAAGAAAAATGTAGGTAAACTACTAGTATTTTAGATAAAAACATTTGTAGTTACTACCACTTGTTGTGAGTGCACAACATATTCGCATATTAAACAAACTGTCACTAGGTTTGTGGATGAGCCACATATTTGAAGTTACTGCCACTTGTTGTGAGTACACAACATATTTGCAGATTAAACAAATTGCCATTGGGTTTTATGGACAAGCCACCACTTATTTGCAGATTTAATAAACTATCACTCTTCCTCCATACAATGTCCCGCCCCATGAAAATCACTATGTCATACTTTGTATTATAACAAATCAACACTAGTAGTAGACATGTAAAATGTACTCAATTCATCACTAACACTTAACATGCTTATCATGTTCTTCATAACGTGGTAACAATATTATCACTTTCAGTTTAACAGTTTCACTTTATCATAAAACACATAATGTTCACGTATCATGCAATGTAATAAGAGCACTTAAGGCATTAAACACAAATTTCAAGATTCACACAATATCAAGGACTTGATTGAGCAAGGAAAAACTCAAAAAACAATTTAGAGAATGTACAAGGTTTAAACTGGTCATATTTTTACATAATATTAATAATTCAGTCAATCAAATCATGGATTCTAACATTATTCGTATTGTCGGAGACTTAATTGAATAAAATAAAACACTAAAAATAGTTTGGGGATCAATCAGAGACTAAATTGAGCAAATCATAAAATTTTGGGCAAAACTATAAAATCTAAAAAACATAGGCACATGGTCGTGTGGCCAAGTCGTGTGAGATGCCTTTAGCCATATGGAAGGGTTAAATGACCGTGTGGTTGGGCCATGTAACAGACTGAGGCCATGTGGTTTACAAACTACATTAGGGTTTCCAGGGTACATAGTTGTGTGGTAGGCTATGTGGTCCACCCGTATGGCAGACCGTGTGAAAGGATTGTGCCCGTGTGAGAAGTGAACTATCCTAGGGTTTGTATAGGGACATGGTCATGTTGCCCATCTATGTGGTCCACACGCCCGTGTGGCAGCATTTGTGGCCCTATCGTAAGCATGATTTTACCTCGATTTGCTTGTAAAAGAACACACACCTTTCACTGAGAGATTGAGTGACGTTCGTCTCGTTCAAATCTAATTCGGGGTACCTAAAATGGGTCAGTCAATCGATAATTACACAAGGATTAATGGTTGATTTCAAGATAAAATAAGATCATCGAAAGTTTCAATACAAAATCGAAAAAAATCATTTAATCGATCTCAAGATTATCATTAGATAGGAATTCTTTAAAGATTCGAGATCTAAACATCGGGATTGAGGCGTACTTATAGATTCTTGGAAAATTTTAAGGGTATTTTAAACGACTATTATGAATTCGATAGAAAATGTTTCAAACGGAATTTAATTTTGATTCGGGATAAAAAAAAAAGTAATTTTCAACAGTAGAATGAAATTTTGATGAAAAGAAAAGGGAAGAAAAGAAAAAAAAGATTTAAATAGAAATATGGAGAGCTAATTCTATTAGGATTTGAAAAGAGGCAAATTACAATTCTAATTAGAAAAATAAGATAAATAATACAGTAGAATTCTAATTCTATTGGAATTTTGAGAAAGGATAATATATGAATTCTAATTAGGATAGAATTGGGTCAATTCTTAGGGTTTGTACCACTTTCAATTTCTCCAAAATTTTGCCAAAATTTGATATTAAAATTAAAAGGGAGGAGGAGGTTTGAACTTTAGTTACTTAAGAGGGCTAATGCCTTAACCATTGGGTTACTACCCACACTTAGTTATTTTCTACTCAATTTATTATATATTCTATATGGTTTTGATCATTGGTTGTTGAAAATAAAATAAAGTGAAATGGGAGAGGAGTGGATAGAACCTAGGACCTATAAAGAGTGCACTAACAACTTAATCATCAAGTCTATTCAATTATTTAGTTATTCATTTCATCTAACCCCCTGTATTTTGGGGCATTACAACGATTACTCGAAGTGGTTGTGACCAGTCCAGTACGACTCATGGAATTGTTTTATAGATGAGCAAAAAAATTATGGAGATAGTGAAAGTTATATTGTTTTATCTTTAACTTTTAATTATTGGTTAAAATGTGTCACAAGTCACAATACTTTCTGAAAGTTAGGAATTTAGTCATTTTACTTCTATTTCATGGTCCATCTACTTTTCAGATTTCAAAATTCAGGTTCAATTGTTAACACTGTTAACTTTTTTTTTTTGTTAAATCCAAGTTAATTACAAAGTCATTTTTTTAATTAAATGGCTACCAAGTGGGTATTTTTTTTATTTCAAAAATTTCACAGCAACAAATTTAACAATGTTAACAATTGGACCTGAATTTTGAAATCTTAAAAGTATAATGACTAAATTCCATGAAATAGAAGTACAATGACTAAATTCCTAATTTTAAAAAAGTACAGGGACTTGTGGCATATCTTATCCTTAATTATTTTCTTCATTTATATTAATTCTTATAAATTAAAGGAAATGATATTATATTGCAGTCTCGATTTCCTCTTCAAATTGATGACAACTTTGTTTGGATGTCTTTAAGTAAGAAGTTGAGATACTATAAACATTATTTGAAAGCAACTTACTTTAAGAAGGATTTTAACAAAGAAACCATAAAATGGAATGTACCACGAGGTGTGATAGCATGACCGTGAGAGCTTTTAGTTGAATTTTGGTTTTCAGAGAAAGCTGAGGTAAATAAATAAACAATACTAAAATTAAACTTCATGATTCTATTATAATTAATATTATATGACATATTAACTTATTATTATCTATGCAACAGAAGTGACAAAAAGTTGGGACTTTTAGTAGGAGCAAACAAAAGTATATCCATACCAATGGTTCAAAAAGCTTTGCTCGATCTGAGAATTAAAATGTATGATATTTGTATTTAAATAATGAATATTAACTTTAGTTGAAATGATGTGTTTGAATTGGATTGCTAGGATATGGTGTTAAAAAAAATAATTGATGTTGGAAATGGTATCTAAATATGGACAACTAACATTTGAGTTCGCACTTCTCTTTTGTATTGTGTATGTGTGACTTATAAAGGTTGATTCAACATATAAAAATAATTAAAATTAGTACATGTCAACATAAGTTGATTTTCAATACTTAACGACAAAATTATTATATTATTTTGTAGGAAATTTTGGATGGTTGGCCACCTACTAGACTCAAACTTTTTCAAATGACATGTACGAGAAAAGATAGACCATTTATAAATGAAGTAACACAACAAATTGTGGCAAGTATATTATCTATTATTATGGATTTCTTTAGTTAAAATGTTTATTTTATGTTTGTATTTTAACTTTTATTAAGAGAATGCAAATGCAAAAATTATAAAGTATCAAATCGTTGCACTTAAGGAGACTACATTAAGCGTACAAGATATTGAATATCAAGTTTTGACTGAAGTAATTAGACTAGAAAAGAATGGACGGGTTCGATATATTCGATTTGGTTTGTCACTGAGAGGTCGCTTTGGAGATAGCTCTCAGCGTTACACTTCTTTGCAACAAGCATTTAAACAAGAAGTGGAGAAATTAAGAGAGGAAATGCAAGAGAATATGGACAAAATTGAGGCTGACCGAGAAGAAGAAAGAAGAATATTTGTGTAACACCCTAAACCTGGCCTAGACGTCCAGACCAAGTCCAGAGAGTTACATCATCGATTCTAAAATCTCATAGTTATAACGCATTAAAACTAAACCATTCATCACATAAAATTCAGCACAATAGTTAATTAAGTGTAAAATCTTCCCAAACATCATGTTATCATAGATTGCTGAAATTCCTAATAGTAGTGTTTCAACGAAAGATAAAAGCTTGACCGAGCTCCCAAGGCGCAGACCTGTTCAAGTTTGAAAACCACCTGAAATCCAATCAATAACAAAGTGAGTTGTGAACTCAGTGCGTAAAAGAAGTTTATTCAATTAGAACACATTTATAAGATAGTTTCGAATTCAAAGATTCGGTTTGGTAACAGAAGTAATTTCAGTTCAGGTTCAGAACATATTAGTTACATACACAGAAGCAATTTTTAGTTTCACAAATAGAACAGATCAGATTCATATGCAACATTCCTACCCCCATCTACTACACACCATCTTCGGCCATCCCAACACACCGTTAAGGGCGTTCAATGCCCAACCAACTCTACACACCTTAAAGTGTCTATTTGACACGTTTACAGAGACGCAGCTTAGCTGCTAGATAAAAATGCGACAAAGCGCCAGAATCAGATTATAAGCATTGTGGTTTAGCCACTAATTCAGAGCAGATTACTTCCTTTTTCACAATATCCCAACCCATGCAAATGTAGAGTACAAATATCCACAATATCTATTCAGTCATTCTAAATTGTTTCACAAGTAGATAATACAGCTCAATATCAGAATAAGTATCACAGTACGCATACAGTTATGTTATTCATACGTCAGTTACAAAGTATCAGAGAGTTCTCGTATAATCAAATTCAAATCATTCATGCATTGGGGACATCAATATCAGTGTTGAGCAATATTCACGGCCTCCTAAAACAAGTTTTGATCCCTATTTATATGCCACACGGCCTGGCACACGTCCATGTCCTTGCTCGTGTGGCTCACACAACCCAAGAACACGCCCATGTCCTCTGCCCGTGTAGTTCTAAAGCATAAACAGTGAGTTACACGGCTGAATACACATCCGTGTCCCTGCTCGTGTGACTCACACAGCTTGGGTACACGCCCATATCCCTAGCCGTGTGGTCTTAAGTCACAAACAGTAAGCTACATAGCCGAGACACACGCCCGTGTCCATTGCCTGTGTGAACCCTGCACTAACATGGCCACACACGGCCGTGTGCCTTGCCCGTATAGCCCCAAATCAATGAAAAGTGAGTTACACGGCCTACCACATGGCTTGGCACATGGCCGTGTGACTCACACGGCTTGGACACACGCTCGTGTGCCTAGCCGTGTAGCATCGACAGCCACCATTTTCGGCGACCGAAACTTGCAAAATTAAGATTTTCGACACACACCTGATCTTGTTTTGACGGAAAAACAATGCGGAGACTACTTGGAACCTAATTAACCATTTAGCAATCAATCAATTGACTAAAACGACTAGATAACGCAAACATTAACACTCAATCAATTATGCCGAATAAATCGACACCAAGAAACTTTCAACAACGAATGCTTACCGACGATCTGCCAAACTAATTCGTAACAGCACGCGAAGGATTACCCTCCTCCGAATTCACGCCTAAATACAAGATTAATGAATAATTAACAACAAATTTACATACAACAAACGAAGAATTCCCAATTTAATTACGTAAACAGAAACTAACAACTTTGCAAAACTTACACGAAAATCTTCTAACAACGCTCCGAATCACTTAGGACTCTTAATACTTCGGCAATCACTTGCCGAATGCAATCAAAGAACTCACTTGAAAGAGGAAAAAGAAGAAAAAGAAAGATGGAGGAAAAAGAAAGAAAGAAAAAACAAAAGAAGAATGGGAAAAAAAAACAAAAAAAGAAAAGGAATGGAAGAAATTGACGTTAAAAATATTTATTAACTAACCATCATCCTTACACAGACAAATGTTTAACCAGTGAATCAGCAGGATCACTCTTAACACAGATTTACACAAAATTGCACTTAACTACATAGCAAATGGATAATGGTTGTTTTAAAAATAACAAAACTTTTAATGATGCAACTCGAACCCAAACCTTAAACACAATAGCAAAACATAGGGCCACAGATACAAAATTTTTCATTTACGAAAATTTCCATTTATTGAAAATAGAAATTTTCAATGGTTTATCAAACACACTCTAATTCTAAGTTCAAAAAGTAAATCAAATTAATATTGAACTCCTATTTATGAAATTTTTTTGGGTCAAATTTTGCTACTAGTCCATGTTCTCTATGTAATTTGTGAATTTAGTCATTATACTTTAATTTAGTCAATTTTAATATTATACTTTTCAAATTAGTCAATTTTAGTCTTGTTCCAAACAATATCAGTTAATTTTGTGTGGTAAAATTCTTCTATTTATCGTATACTATACGTAAAGTTGTAAATTTAGTTTATATTCTCCAATTGGATCTTTTTGAATTTCGGAATTTCAATTTTGACTCAAACAACAATTGTTAAATTCGTAACTTGTTTTTTTAGTAATGTGAAAATAGCAAGCTAACATAATTTAACACATGTAACAATAATTTTATCGCATTGGAGTTTGAAAATAATTAAACTTAATAAATTTAATAAGAATTGCTTAATCAAGAGTTAAATTTTAAATTTTAAAAAATATAAAGATTAAAAATATCAAATTGAAGTACATAATTAAATCGATAGCTTATGTATAGTATAGGAATTAATAATAGAATTTAACATGAAACTCAAATCTGTTTGGTCGGTAGAAGTATAAACTTCTTTTAATATATATAATTTTATTTATAATAAAATCATAAAATATCGGAGCTGGTTGCCTGTTTACAACGCATTATCTTGCATGAGGATTGAGATTGAGGAAGCAATATTAATTTATAAAAATAATAATTATTTG
>CM025142.1:11304619-11334625 GCA_013467495.1 Gossypium gossypioides
ATACTTTCCATATGTTTCTCTAAAGGGATAATTCTTTTTTTATATGATATTAAATAAAAGGAATTGAATCCCTAATTTTGTGATGTGTTACCAAGGAAAAAATATTGAAAAGGGTTTAGCAGCCAATTTCGTCAATTCTCTTTGAGAGGTTCAAAGAGAGTTTGTTGTTTGTTTTTTGACTGGGTGGACTACGTAGAGACCAAGATGGTTTTGTTGCGGCTTGGGATTGACATTGTGTAAGGGGATCGAATAGAAAAAGGTATATCTTTAACCCTGTTTTAACTCGATTCCTTCATCGTACTTGGATACATGGTTGATATCACCATAATTTTTTTTGCTGTGCCACATGACGTACAGACATTTTGATCTGCCACAATTCGTTGTGGTAAATTAAGGTCTTTCTAGAACTTAACGAGCTTGTTTTATAGCATTTTTATGTGTTTTTATTTCGTTTTCACTTTTTATTGCTTTGTTTTAAATTATGTAAAATAAGTGTTTTTACGCAATTTTGAGTTATGTTATGACTTAAAGGGCCACTATGGGCCTAAGGATGATCTAACGACTCTATTTAGTGCGTACGACACTATTTTCAGGTTTAGAAGGCAAGGGACGACTGTAACGTTGCGACATCGAGAAGTGGTGTCGTAACAACAGATTTTAAAGTTGAAGTACCTAGAAAATAAAGGTAGTGCTGCGACACCGATCTTGTAGTGTCGCGACATCGAGTGACGAACATGAATTTTAATTAAGGGTACTTTAGTCCACACAATGTACCTTAATCATATTCTTTTTGGGATGTTTAGTAACCCTAGTTATGTTTGAGCATAAACTCTATAAATAGGCATGTTAAGTGTCATTTGGGGAGGCTTGGCCAAGTGAGCCATTTTAGTATTTTTAAGTTTTCAATTTAGTTTTATTTTCTTTTCAGTTTAGTCCTCTTCATACTTTTGATAATGTTTTAACTTGTATTCAATTTCGATCCAAGGCTTTAATATATCATTTTTTTCATTATTTAGTTGTTGATTCCAATTGCGATTGAGGTGATCTTCGTAACTATTAAAGGAGATTTCACTTTCGAGCTTTAATCGATATTGAAAACCAATTTATTTCTATACTCCTTACTTCTATTTAATTTGCTATTTCGCATGTTAAATATGAGTTTGGGAATGTTTGTATTTCGATCTATGAGTAGCTAATTTCCTTAGGGAGTTTAATGAACTGATGTTTGAATAATTAACAAATGAACGAGGGTTGAAATCAAGGTTAGTTGATTTAAATTATGTGCAATTAAACCCTAAGGAGTGATGCCCCTAGAAAGTAATTTAGGATGAACGAGATTAAGAGATAAGTTTACCGAGTACCTCATAATTTATCCTGGTAAAAAAAGTGAGGCCCAGAGGTAAGCGTGTATTGGTCAGTTAGTTAATTAGTTAGAGTTCGAGAGGTAATAACTAGTTAATTGATAGCTAACTCGATAAAACCCGAGTTCTAAAGTTAATTAGGATCACTGAAGTGTGTTAAGCTCCTTCTTATTTTATTCGATTGTTTTCGATTGTTAAATTGTTTGATTTTTCATTTAAATAAATTTTAGGTTAATTAGATTAATTGATGTTTATTTGAGTTTTTGTAATATAATTCTAAATCAATACTATTTAGACTTATTAGTGTAGAAAATTAATTTTGGTTTAATTTAACATCTATTGGGTACGATCCTCAGAATACTTCCTAGAGTGTTTCGTTGTAACATTCTTCTATATTACAATTTAACCTGTATATTTGCAGACGTTGCTGTTTAATTAATTATCTATTTTGCTGCAGTATTTCCAGTCTAGGCGTTCACACGTCTATCAGCAATCACATTCCAATAGTGGTATCAGAGCTACTTGTACAATATGAATTCGAGATTAAAGTGATTGGTTGATGCGATTATATGAGATACATGCTATATGATTTGATTTACTCGATTTGTTTTATGGATATATGATACGTGTAATCTGCTTAATAAACTATGTATGGTTAATCTGTTAAACCTATGTGATAATATGTTCCTCTCAATCACTGATTAAATGTTAATAAATGATTTTGATGCCTATTGGGTCTTATATATTATTTTTAAGCGTTAACGAATCTGTCTTGGGGTAGTGGGGTTTTTGTTATCCGAAGTTAATAATTAACTTACTGGTAGCATTTGAAAAAGGAACAAAAAATTGTTCCAGTAAGAAGACTCATAGATCGAAATACTAAAAATATTCTATTTTTGATAAAAATTGTCAAACAATGATGTTTTTTGTTTTGAGATCTGAGTGTAGTTTCTTACATTTTACCAGGGTCTACCACTGCCCGGGCCATGAGACCCCAGCAGGGGGTTTCGCCCCTTGACCCCTATGCGTAGGTGACATTAATTGTAGGGATATTTTTGTTATTCACATAAAAAAAGCGATTGAATAAATACATATAATATGTTATATGCTATGATTGATTTGTATGGTGATTGGAAATGCACAGTTATAGCCCGATAACCCATTTGATTTATAATTTACAAAGGTTGTAATATTATAAATACGACCTGCATGTCTTGCCTTTCTATTTTTCTCTTGTATTTCTTTTCTCGTTCTACTCCCTCATATGCAAAACAAGCTTCTATAATTGTAAATTGTACGAGTTGCTACGAGCTAGAGGGGATGAAGGTTGAGCTACCTAAAGTGGAAAAGAAGCTTGGGAAACGACTTGCACCCTTAGGATTCCTTTCGGTTCTCCTATTGGCTTAGGAGGAACCACCTTAGTTTTATGGGCTATAACTATTGCGTTTATTTACTACTATATATTATTCATGTACTTGATACAATGGATGATATGTTAGCATGCATATTATAGGAAATTGATAAGATTAATTAAATGACTAATTGGATTAGTGTTGACCATTAATGGTGAGATGAATTTTTTTAAATACCCTTAATAAAATATTAAGTTAAGATTGCCTTCCAATATTTACCCTCGTTAAAGCCACGATCGATACAACGTGGGTTCTGCTAAAGCGAAGTGCTTGTATCTATCTTGGCCAAACGCGAAGAATAAGCAAGTGATATTCATCGATTATAATATTAGTTAATAACTTAACTAGGTTACTTTAATAGGATTAGAAACTTAGAGGAAAAAGATTTGGATAATCATAAGATGGTTGGAATAAGAGTTGTCCACCAAATAATGAATTATATATGATGTAATTAGCAAATGTTGCTTACCTAAATACCATAATCTTGAAGTACAGTTAAAGCTAACTTAAGAGGAGGTGAAATATGGATCCTTACTTACTAGAAAAACTTTAGAGAAAGGATTTTCCAAAATTAATGAGGGTTATTAATTTTGAATAAAATAGTGGGAGCATTATTTAATGAAGTCCTTTTAATTATTATAATAAACTTGGTAAATTTACTCATGAGCATGTTTTATTATTGTAGATTTATTATGACAAACAACTCAAACTCCTTATCATTGCGATCTATCCTTGAGAAGGACAAGTTAAATGGCTTGAACTTCCTTGATATGCCATTGAAGAATTCGTTCCTAATGAACTAACAACTAATGCCTCTAGAGCTGACAAGGAAGCTTATCAGAAGCATCTTGATGACATGATAAAATAGGATGTCTAATACTTGCCACCATGACTCCTAAGCTTTAAATGCAACATGAGGATATGGTTGCCTATGATATGATCCAACACCTTAAAGAATTATATGAGGGGAAAGCACGTCAAGAGAGGTATGAGGCCTCTAAAGCTCTATTTCGACGCAAAATGGTGAAGGGAACTCCTGTAGAAACTCACGTTCTCAAGATGATAAGTTATATTGAAAGCCTTAAAAAACTTGGATTCCCTCTAAGTGAAGAATTGGCCACCGATTTTATCCTGCAATTGTTGTCAGATAGTTTTAGCTAATATATCCTTAATTTCAACATGAATGAAATCAATAGGACTTTGCCGTAGTTACTCAACATATTGAGAACTGCTGAAAGTAACATGAAAAAGGCTGTACTTAAGCCTATTCTGATGGTCCGCAATGACAAAGGCAAAAGAAAGCCTAAGGATAAGGGAAAGCTTAAGGACAATGGCAAGGCCAAACCCAAAAAAAAGGAAAGATTGCATTGAAACCTATAGAAGGAATTGCTAAGGAAGGAAAATATTTCCATTGTAGTGCGTCCACTTCAGGTATTTATGTTATTGATATTAATTTATCAACGTTTCTTCTTGGGTATTAGATACTGGTTATGGTTATCATATTTGTACCTTTGTACAAGGACTACAAAAGAGTAGGAATTTGGTTAAAGGAGTGACATGTCGTAATTCGATGTAGCAGATTAAACTAGTTTTCGCACTTAAGGAGCTTGAATTCAAGTATTTTCATTATGTTTTATTTTTTTTAAAGGTAAATTCATTAATTCATTCAATGAATGGAACCATACAATTCAGAGACAAAAATAGTAAACAGTCGTCGTAGATGGTGAAGGATAAGCTCTATCAACACAACAAAGCTTTAGCCTCAGTATCAATAGAACATTATGACACATTGACAATTGGCTTTGTCACAACTCAAGCATGACATATTTCAAGTGATTGCAAGCACTTAATACGATAAGGAAATCAGCCCCGAATGGTCCAAAACGGTGAGCAAAAATCGAAAAAAGAATTGAGCATTCACCAAAAACTTCTAAAACTGAAGACTTATTAAACAATGGAAAAACAAACAAAAAAACATATAAAAATTAAGACAACATAGGTCCATATCAATACGTGAAATAATTTATTATTTTAAAATACTTTCAAAACAGAAACAGATTAAGAAGTTGACGAAGGGCCACCCACTTTCCAAGAAAAACTACTGGTGGCTGGTGGAGTTTTAACGAACGACAAGCACCGTCATCTGTCCATCACAACTTATGAAGACAACTAAGATACCCACAAAATAGATCTACAAATTGAAAAGAGAAAAGACATGTGTAGTGGATGAGAAGAAGGAAGAAAGAAAGGGTTGATGGCAGAGGAAAAAGGTAAGCGATAGCCAGCCTAAAGGTTGGCACCGCCACTGAGTAAAACAAAGGATAAAAAGCAAACGGCTTGGAGAAAAAAAGAGAATTTTTTTTATCCTTAGTCAAGTATTATTGTGGGCTTTGACAATAATAATGCGTTGGGACTAATATGTAGTTGGTTGACCCGCTATGAGTATGTTTCTTGGATTATTATGTAATAGTCACAACATTACTCATAGTGATAACTATGTATATGATCCTCAAACTTGAGATCATCATTGTCTCCACATCGTGAGTCGTACATTTTGATACAGTCAAATGTCTACCATAACAGGTTGTACTATAAAGACTGATGTTGGTATGCTAAAATCTATGTAGTGAGATATGATTGATCAAGATAATGTTTGTCCCTCCTACATAATGGGAGCAATATCTTAGGCCACTTGATAGAGTGAGACTAGAAATGCATGACTATGCTCAAATAATTTGATATGAGATAACACACTTATTTGTTTATTGTAGTTTACTCGGAATATCAAGGAATATGAGATTGAACTATACAAGTGTAACTATTCCATGACTTGTGTCCAATCTAGATATAAAGAATAAAATAATATAATACATGAAAAATTTATCACAGAAAGGTTATGTCGAATCACGACTTCTTGTAACTTGGCTAACAATGATGCATTGCTAGATGCCACTCATTACTTGTAATATTAGAAATGTTCTAGTATTACTACTAACGTTACAAGAGCCTACAAGGTCACACCCTATGGTTGAAGCGAACAGAATCCAAACACAATTGGTATTGTATTTAGCTGTTATATGAATTAAATTAATTATTGAACTAATTTAATTTGACTGTTAAATATTGAGCGCATTATATGTACAAACTTGTTGTACACAAATAGAGAACATAGTTAAAATAAATATTTGAATTTGATTCATATAAAAATATTAACTGAATATTCTTACTCGAAATTATTAAAACAAATAATTATAATAATTTCAATCAAAGATTAAAACATGAAAGTTAATATTCTTTTGGAAATGATATGATGTTTTAATATTTTCCTTATGTTTCTATAAAGGGATAATTCCATTTTTTATGTGATATTAAATAAAAGGAATTGAATCCCTAATTTTGTGATGTGTCTCTGAGGAAAAAATATTGAAAAGGGTCTAGCAGCCAATTTCGTCAATTCTCTCTGAGAGGTTCAATGAGAGTTTGTTGTTCGTTATTTGATTTGTGGAATATATAGAGGTTGAGACTATTTTGTTGTGGCTTGGGNTTGACATCGCGCAAGGGAATTAGATAGAAAAAGGTATATCTTCAATCGTGTTTCAACCCGATTTGTTCCTCGTACTTGGATCCATGGTTGATGATTGTCGAAATTTTTTTGTTTTTCCATGACACTTACAAATTGGTATCAGATCTTAGTTTAATTTTTGCATTTAACGCGTTCAGAGATGGAAACGATAATGTTCGTTATTGAGAAGTTCGACGAAATTACAAATTTCAATTTGTGGCAAGTTCGGATGATGACAATACTGGTTCAGAATAGTTTGAAAAAGGTCATTACAGGGAAGAAGCCTGTGGAGTATACTAGAACCCTTATATATGACAAAATCTCTGGCCAATAGGTTAGTTCTAAAACATCGTCTTTACATATTCAAAATTACTGAAGGTGAGTCCATTAGAACTCACATTAGTGAATTTTTTACCCTTCTAAATGAGCTAAAGAATCTCGAAGCAAATATCAACGATGGGGATATTATTGTTATGTTCTTTTCCTTCTTCTTACAAGACTTTCAGGGAAACTTTGATTTATGGGAGAGATAATCTCTCATTCTAGGATGTGAAATGAAATATACTAAGCAAAGATAAACTCAATAACGAGTTAGACCCAAATAAGAAGTCATATGGGCAGGCTTCAGTCCTTATTGCAAGGGGCAGACAATAATCCAAAAAGTCAGATCAAAACACATTTAGAGTAAGATCAAAATTCAAAAATTGAGACAAACAATGTGGCTATTGCAAGAAGAGGGGCTATGTTAAGGTAGAATGTTAGAAACTTCAGAATAAGAATAAAATGGATGCCAAAAATGACAAGAAATGTAAGTAGAAAGCTGAAGTTATTGATGCTAGTGTAGTTAATGATAGAGGTGATGATTTCTTATTGGTGTTGATGAGCGAAAAAATCTAAGCTTAATTCCAAATGTATCCTAGATTCAGGTTACTCCTATCACATGTGTCCCAACAGAGACTGGTTCTCCATGTACAGTTCAGTTGAAGGTGGAGTTGTGCTGATGGGGAATAATTCTCCATGTAAGATAACCAGAATAGGAACAATACAAATCAGTATGCACGACATAATTATTTGGACACTGTTAGATGTCAAGTATGTACCTAACTTAAAGAAAAATCTCATATCATTGAAAATTTTGGACTCGAATGGTTGTAGGGTTATTACTGAGTCAAACGGGTTAAAGGTTTCTTGTGGAGCTCTTACTGTGATGAGAGGATAGAAAAATGGTAGTTCGAACGTTCTGCAAGGGTCAACGATAATTGGTGTGGCTGTAATTACCGAAGAAGGGCCAAAATTGTAGCCACGTTGCGACAAGGACCACCATGATGTCGTGACGACGCGACATGATTTTTTCTCCATAGATTCCGATTCAACCAAAATTTGGCACATGCGACTTGGTCATATGAGCGAGAAAGGTATGACAACATTGTGTAAAAGGGTATTCTTAAAGATATTGGAGTTGGAAAGTTAAGTTTTTGTGAGCACTGCACTTATGGGAAGCAGGCACGGGTAAGTTTCAATTTAGCAATGCATAGAACAAAAGGGACTCTCGACTATATCCATTTTAATTTATAAGGTTCGACCCCTGACATATCAAAAGGAGCTAATAAATGTTTTCTAACTTTTATTAATGACCACTACAGAAAGGTTTTAGTTTATTTTGTTGAAATAGAAGAACAAAGTCTTCAGAATCTTCAAACAGTGGAAAACATTGTTAGAAAGAAATTTTGTGAAGTAGTTGAGAATGGATAGTGGTCTTGAGTTCTATTCGTCAGGGTTTAACAATTATTGCAAACGAGAAGGGATAGAGAGACATCACATCGTTGTTGGTACTCCACAACAGAATGGATTTGCTGAAAGGATGAACAGAACCTTGCTTGAAAAGGTCTGATGTATGCTTTCTAATGCAGGTTCAGGGAATGAGTTTTGGGTTGAAATTGTCAACTTGGCAAGCCATTTGGTGAACCGGTCTCCTCATCAAGCATTGAATGGTAAAGTTTCAGAGGAGATATGGTTCGATAATCTTCCCAATTATTCTAACCTTAGAATTTTCGGTTGTCCTATTTTTTTTGTTAACCAAGGAAAGCTCGAACCAAGGGATATAAGTGTATTTTTCTGGGATACTCATGTTGATACGAAAATTTTCAAATTGTGGTGTCCGAAAACCAATAAAACTATTGTTAGCAGAGATGTTACATTAGATTAATCTACCATGTTTCGGTAAAAAAAGGGGTCACTTACATTTAAAGACACAACAAATCAGAGTGTCTTAAGCAATATAGAGACAAAGGAAGAAACAATAAGTGATTTCACGACAAGAGGAAACACGACGTTGCAACGTCATGATGAACAGGGTCATCGTATCGACGACCAAACACATGACGTCAAGACGACGCGAAAAAATTCTAATTCTTGCGAACCTGACACTATTTCATATTAGTTTTGGACTTTATCTGAATCTTAGGTACCCTCACCGTCTCAATTAACTAATTATAAATTGGCTCGTGATAGAAAAAACGAGAAATCTTACCACCACAGAAATACTATAAAGGAAACCTAGTGGCATATGCTCTAAGTGTTGCAGAAAGTATTCATTCAATTGACCCTTCATGCTATTTCGAGGTAGTTCATGCCCCCGATTCTAGAAAATGGCTCATCGCTATGGAAGAAAAGATGGAATCACTTCAAAAGAACGAGACTTGGTGGCTAGTTAAACCACCAATCGGTAAGAAAACTGTTGGTTACAAATAGGTGTTTAAGAAGAAAGAAGGTTCAGGTTCAGGTTCAAATGACACGAAGTAAAAGGCAAGACTGGTCTCAAAGGGTTACAATCAAGTGGAGGGAGTTGATTTTCTTGATGTTTTCTCCCTCGTTATGAAACATACGTCTGTTCGGGCGCTTTTGGCTCTTGTTGCATCAAACAATCTTGAGTTAGAACGTTTAGATTTAAATACTACTTTTGTTCACGACGACCTTGAGGAAGACATATATAATATCTTATTATTCAATGGTGTCAAAAATAGTAATTTTGGGACCACAATTCCCATGTGAGATCATGTTTTATTATTTAATTAATGTTTTTAGAGTTACACTGGGGTCGTATTAAATTTTGGTGAAGAAATTTTAATGTTTACTTCGTTAATTTAAGAAAAATGATTAATTTGTAAGAGATGAAAAACTAGCCACAATTTAATTTTAACAATTAATTAGTTAAATTTATGAAAGGGGGAGGACCTATGATATAATTAGACCTTGTATGCTTTAGTGGACGATTAATAAGGCTTTTTATTAAATTTTTACATGTTATTAGCAAAATTTAATAATAAAAGTAAAAATAAGACATGAAGTTATCATCATATTTATTTTCTTCCTTAGTTAACCAAAACTCCAAGAAAGAACTCTCCAAGCATTCAATCTTATCTTTGGAGCTTGCATTGTATGATGTTTGAGTTTATTCTTAGTAATGTTTATTTTTTTGAGATCGTTGCAACAAGGTCGAGCTAACCCATACCTCAGTTTTCGAAATTGTTAAAGATTTTGAATTGTGCCATGGATGAGTTCTTATTATTTTTTTATGTTAAGTGATGAAATTGAAGTGTTAGTTGTTTATTAAGATTAGTTTATTAAGTAATTTTGTTAATTTTTGAGTAAAGGATTAATTTGATAAAATAATAAAATTGACATGAAATTCTTGTGAATTTTGAATAGTTGTGGACTGTACTAATTTGGGAATATATTCGGCTAGCATGAGTATTTGGAAAATTTTGATAAATTTAGAGATTTTAAGTTTAGGGACTAAATTGTAAAAAATGTAAAAGTTGAGGGAAAATATGTAATTAATGAAAAGTTAAGGGTCATATGCATTGAATTGATGTAAAATGTATGTAAAATTAATGGATTGTATATAATTATTATATAGATCAAGACTTGAATAAAAAAGACAATAATCGAGGAAAAAGAAAAGTTGCGGAGTAGTCACTACTTTGCAATTAGAAGTAATCGTAGGTAAGTTCCTAGTAATTTGTTATGTAAATGTAAGTTAATTGTGATTATAATATTGTTTTCTACCTAGTTACTAGTATATATATGAAATTCTATTAGTTATTTATATTTGTTGGAGTATTGCAAATTAGTACATATGAAGTCGAAAAATTGATAATACTATTTCTTGAGGTTGCATATTAAAGATATAAAAGTAATGAATTTATGGTATGTGTATGGAAATGATGAGGTGCCTCTGAATGATGGATAAGTATTTAAGTAATGAATTTAAGTGTAATGCCCGGTCGAACATAGTAATCGCATAGGATACGATTGGCATGCCAATAAGGTTAGTATGCACGCTTGTACTGGATTTGCACTTCGGTGTCTCTGTTTGCACTTCGGTGCCTCTATTATGCATATATGATGCCTCTGGTGTGTAGTTACTCGAGTATCTGAGTCGAGTTATTTAGTTCATCGGGCTAAATGTTAATGGAATTTACGCTTTACTTATGAGTTTAAATGTTGATGGAATACAAGATATTAGAAAATGTTAAATGCTCAATGAACTATTTGTTTACATGGGAGTATATTGATATTGATGAAATGTTGTTTATGGAATTGATAAGTTATTTGATAAGAGAATTATCATGGTATATTTTGATATGTGAATAAGAACTAATATGGTCTGTGAATGTGTTTGGTTTTCAGGAATTGTATTATATATTTATATATTGATGTCAATTAAGGTAAGTTAGTTTGATGTTTTAACTATGAACTTTCTAAGCTTCATTAGCTTACTTGTTTCTTTATGTTCTTTTGTAGTTACCAAATTTGTGGACTAATCAGACGAATGAGTCACTCACACTATCCAACCATTTTGGTACCTTTTGTATTTCGTTTTGGGATGTGGCATGTGTATAGGTTTTTTTGTTGTAATTATGTAAATGATATGCTAAAATTATGTTTCGAGTGAAATGCTTGGTTTGAATGTGTATGTTTAAAGTGTTTTTGGTTGGGTTGATTACTAATAGACAAGAGTTAGATGTCAACCCTTTGTGAATTTTGAATATGTTTATACTTTGGCCAATTTGGTTGATGGAATGAGCATGAATAAATAAGTAATGCTATGTGATTTCTTAGTTTGATTTGTGGAATGAATGGTCTTTGATTGTGGTGCCTTTGAATGACATATTGGTTTGGTATAGGATGAATGAATTTTTGGCTTATAATTGGTGATGTGAATGTGTTTTTGAATCATAGAAATGATCTAGGTATGACATGTCTTGTTGTGTAAGGAATGGTGTATGAATTTGCTTGATTTAGGGGTTAAAAATGATGCACACAGCTTGGGACACGAGTTGTCACATGGCCTGGGACACGGGTTGTCACAAGATCGTGTACCACACACGGTCACCTCACACAGCCGTGTGTATTTATTGTTTTTAGGTACAGTATCCACACGATCGTGTGACCCAACTTCGAATACACACAAGGTTTGGTACATGACTGTGTGACCCTATTTTGAATATCACACTGGCAGACACACAGGCTGGGACACAACCGTGTGTGTTGATTTCGAATGTTCACACGGTCTGGGCTATTTCATATGGCTTGGCCACATGGTTGTATGACCCCTGTTTTGCAAATTTGCAAAATTTTTTATTTCAATTTGACCCCAAATTGTTCCTAAATTGTTTTTAGGTCCTCGTAAGCTCGATTTAAAGCCCATAAGTGTATTTATACCATGAATTGATTTTGTTTGTTATATGTTTATAAATTTTTTGTTTAACTATTCTGAAATGAAACGAAATGTCTTGTTTTGCTCGGTAACACTCTGTAACCGTAATTCGATAACGAAGATGGGTTATGGGTGTTACAACATATACATGTATCAACCAGAAGGCTTCTGAACTGAAGGCAAGGAAGATCATGTTTTCCTTTTATGAAAATATTTATATGGTCTAAAGTAGTCACCTCGACAGTGGTACAGAAAGTTCAATTCCTTCATATTGAGTATTGGCTTTGCATGAACTAAATATGACAGTTGTGTGTATTTACAATGTTTAGATGATGATTCATTCATATATTTGCTGCTTTATGTTGATGACAGTTGTTTGTATTTAGAATGTTTAGATGATGATTCGTCTCAATCGAGCTTACGAAAGCTCTTAAGTTGACTTGAGTACAACTAAGGACTAAATTGAAGAATTTTCAATAAGTAAGGAATGTTTTCAAAATAGGGTCACACAATCGTGTTCCTAGGCCATGTTACAAATAGTGACCGAGTGGAAATAGAGTTGCACGATTGTGTATCCAGGCTGTGTAACTCACTGAAGCCGTGTGGACCTAAATGCAAAATTTCATCAATAGTTACACTATCATGTGGCTGGGTTGTGTAATAGACTAAGACCATGTAAAAATTAAAGAACGAAATTTATAATACTAACATGGGCGTATGGCCAACCCATGTGACAATCGAAAATTGTGTGATACAAAAAACCTCCTAATTACCAATGAGCCCACAGCCATGTGTTAGCCCGTGTATGTATAATTGAACCTTTTTGTCCAAACTACCAAAACCAATTTATCAAATAGGCTTTGCATATACAACTAACAATTTTTAGACCTGTCCAAAATGTGCAATATCATATCCAAAACATATCACAATCATATACTAAGACTCTAACCAATATGCCTCAATGGCACCATCACACAACATGAATCAACTCCAAATATAAAATCCATCTCATGCCATTTTAGATTATAACCACATATATATATGGCTTATATGCAATCATAACACCAAAATTATAACCATCTATATTTGACCATATTGCCAAAACTAACAATGTATAAGTTTGGCACCAAAACCATTCTATGTATCATGCTTATAACATCCAAATTACTATACCTTATTTACCATCAAAATATCACCTATTTGAACATCTCATGTCACATTCAACCATACCATTACCTCATATGGTTACATCACATTTCCATACTAAACCTAGGTATAGTTTAATGAGGCTTAATATTGATTAATTAAGATTTAATTAAGAAAGTTGAAATATTTACAAAAAAACCTAGGTATATATATTAACTTAAACCTAAATTAAGGTGATATTTTTATTTTCTTCTTTTCTACTCATCTTCTCCATGGAAACAAAGCTAAAGCTAGGGTTTTTCATGCTTGAAATTTTAAAGCTTAAATCGATAAGTGAAACTTAACCCGTTTTTAGTAATTTTTATGTTTCTAAGCTTGTATTAGTTTAATCTAGCTAACCTGAGGACTAAATTGTGAAACTGTTAAACCTTTTGAGTTGTACCATTGTTAAGTTTGAGTCATTCTTGAAAATTTATGGAAGTATATTGATTATGGTTGTTAGATAGGACTATTTTGTAAAGTAGTTTATGATGATTTTAAGATTTAAGGATTAAATTGTTAAAGTGATAAAATTAAAAGGACTAGATAAGAAATAATTGTAAATATGGGTTGTATTGAGGTCATTGAATATTCGGTTGAACTTGGATTTAAAAAAAATGGTTAATTTTCATGTTTTTGGGCTTAGGAACTAAATTGAATGAAAGTAAAAAGTTGAGGACAATTTTGTAAAATGCCAAAAAGAGACTTAATTGCATAAAATGATTTAATTTTTCTATTGATTTAGTTAATTGAATGGAATTATTATTTTAGATTAAGAACATGTTGGCAATCGCGAAAAAGAAAAGGTTGCGGAGTAACCCCTGTACTTGAGTCGTTACTGCAAATTAGTCCTGTAAGTTCGTATCGTCATATCTATATTATATCTATATATTTCATGCTTATTATGATTATATTTAATGTTATAATTAACTATGGATTGGTTGGAGATTACAAGAGAAATGAATATGAATATTAACTATCAGGCCTTGAGCCAGTGATACAGACCATAGCGATGGTTGAGATCCCGCATGTGTTGTAGAATCTCTACAGCTTGTGTGAGCAGCATCGTGAGCCGGTGATTATTTAGCAGGTACTATGTTCTGGTGATACAGACGGTAACGATGGCTTGAGATCCTGCATCTGTTGCGGATTTTGTGCAGCTTGTGTGAGCAGCATCGTGAGCCGATCAAAAATCTGAAATTAACTTGAATGAGTGATACCCTCTAATTACCTGAGATTAGATCTTATTAATGCAATGACTGGGAATGTGATGTGAATTAATGTACTGTGTAATTCTCACTTGTTGTGAGCTTTGTTTGATAGGAATTTCGTTATTTAATCTTATAATTTAATTTATTAAGTTAATATGGTAAGATTTGTCATTTAATTTAGCGAACTTACTAAGCTTCAAGTAAGCTTATTTGTGCCTTGTCCTTTGTTTGTAGATTACATATTTTTTTTGCGATCGAGAGATCGGATCGACTCGCAGAACCACACTATCCCGAGGACTCTTTGGTAGATTTTGTAAACATTTTGGTTATATGACATGTAATAGGGTAAATGATTATGTAGTAATGTTTTTTAGCTATGTGTGGTGTTTTGGCATGTTTGATGTTGAAGAATGGTAACCTTATATGGTATGCTTGTTAAACTCAAAGTTGAGTTTGAGTGTTTGTCCAAGGAATGGTAAGTATCATGTTTAAGTATGGTATGATGAGATTGATATAGATTTGTTGGTGTGTATGTTTTGACTTGTAGGTGATATGAAATGATAATGTTTGGGTATGAGCATTATTTTGTATCTTTATATATGACACTTGGGTTTGGTCTTAGTTGGTTGAAATTGGTATATTTTGGTTGTATTTAGGTGTGGTTATAGTATTGTGATCATGTGTTATGAATTGGTTTAGGTACCTATGTAATTGAATGAAAGGTGAGCATGATTTTGGTCACTTTTGGGTACACACGGGCTGTCACACGGCTGTGTGTCACACACGGGTGTGTGTCACACACGGGTGAGTGGCTCTAATGTGTTAGGTGCAGGGTTCACACGAGTTGGCACATGGCTTGAGACACGGTCGTGTGACCAAGTTATAGAGTTACACAGCCCATGCATACGGACATGTGAGAGCACACACGGGCGTGTTGGATAACCATAAGACTATGTTTGGAGCCACACAGTTTGGGCTCTGTCACATGGCCATGTGACCTCTATAGGTGGATTTTTTTAGTTTTTCCTAAAGTGTTCTGTTTTGTTCCAATTTGGTGCCTGATTTCTCGAAAGCTATTTTCAAGGCCATGTAGGCTCGATATAAGGCCCGTAAATGCATGATTTATTCCATTTCGAATTTCTTATGTTTTTTTAAAATTAATTTGAAAATTAATGGCTATTGGTTATAAAATGTTCTGTTTTGTACGATAATACTCTGTAACCCTAGTCTGGTGATGGAAATGGGATGTTGGTGTTACATTTAGTGGCATCAGAGATACGATTTAGTCGATTCTTAGACTGAACATAGCGTGTTTAAATTTTAGAATTATATGCCATATAAACCTAAGATAGTGTGATATCAATTGATTCGATCTAACCCTTGTTTTCTTGTAGATTTTTAAAGATGTTGTCTAATATTGAATGTGATGAGACTAATGAAGTAAACAATAATATTCCAACTACTAATTTTGATGCGTGTCATTGTATACCGTTTCTCTAGATGTCTGAAAATGAAGTAAAAATATGTTCTTCGGTTTAATGGGACAGTGGTTTTCTGAATTCATGAGAAATAATTCAATGGCTTAGCAACCTTCACCCCCTGCTGTACCCCTTGTTACACACTCTATTGTATATCTTGTTGTACCTCATGTAGTACCTCCACCCCTCCGATGATCGAACTGAGTCGTTGATTTCCTGTTGATAAAGTTAGAAAATATGGGGTTGAAAAATTTCAAGGTAGAATTCAGGATGATCCATTTAGAGCTTAATACTAGTTAGAAAACATTCAACATGTTTTTGAGATATAGTCTGTTCTCTTGAAGATTATTTTAGATGTGCAGTATCACTACTGAAAGATGAAGCTTATAGTTGGTGGTTGACACTGACAGCAGTTGTATCGAGGGAAAACATCAATTGGGAATTCTTCAAAATAGAATTTTTAAAAAAAGTACATCAGCAAAAGGTATCTAGATCGAAAAAAGATAGAATTCCTGGAATTGAGATAGGGAAATAAGTCAATAGCCGAATATGAGAGAGAGTTTGTACACCCTAGTAAGTATGCTTAGGAAATTGTGCCGACAGAGGAAGAAATGTGCATTCGTTTTGAAGACGGGTTATATAATGAAATTAATATGATGATCAGTGGTATAGAAATACAATAGTTTGTGGTTTTGTCTGATCGAACACAAAAGATGGAAGAAATATATAATCATAAGAGGTAGAGGGAAAAGAAGGCTCGAGAATTCAGTAAAAGAAATTTTCCCATATCATTTTCTGTACCACCTCTGAAGAAAGCAATAAAAGACGATAATTGTGTTACTGCATCATCTAGGTCCCCGAGTAAGAACAGACCCCAACAGTCGGATCCAAAATTTTAGAGTCGACCTGCAGATAGCATCGTTAGTGTCCGTAATGCTCCAAAACCAATGTGTGAATACTGTGGTAGATTTTATACTGGTGAGTGTAGACTTAAAGAATGCGCTTACGTCAGATGTGAGGCAACAGATCATTTTGTTTGAAACTGTCCAAAAATGTCAGAAGAAAAAAACAATCGAAGTGTAACACTCCCGACTACGCCACAGAAGAGCAAACGTCCTGGTCAGAGTAGCAATGTAGGTGTGAACCGCGGTGGTATTAGAGACACAATTGCTAGATCTGAAATCAGAGCACCTGCACGAACTTATGCTATTCGATCCAGAGAGGAGGTTGTCACATCTGATGTCGTTACTGGTATATTTTATCTCTTTGATGTTACTGTATATGCTTTGATTGACCCTAGGTTGACCCATTTGTATATTTGTACTGCATTAGCAATTGATAAAAGTTTGCCTGTCGAGTCAACTGAGTTTGATGTTCAAGTTACAAATCGACTGGGTCAGAGTGTAATAGTTGATTTAATATGTCGTAAGTGTCTATTGAAAGTTCAGGGCTATGAGTTTTTTGTCGATCTGATGTTACTACCCTTCCAAGAATTTGATATAATTCTGGGAATGGACTGGCTATTGTTACATGATGTTGTGGTAAACTACAGATAGAAACGGATTGATTTGAGATGCTATCAGGTGAATTGATTACGGTTGTGTCTGATAGGTTAAATAGTGTTACCAGAGTTGTTTCAACTATTTATGCACGAAAGATGATTCGTAAGGGCTATGAGGCATTTCTGGCTTACATATCTGATACTCGAGATTCTAGGTTGAAGTTGGATCAGGTACCCATTGTTAATGAATTTATAGATGTATTTCCTGAGGAGTTACTAGAATTGCCACCTGAACATGAAGTCGAATTTCTTATTGGCTTGATACTCAAGACTGCACCTATATCAATTCCACCATATAGAATGGCAACAACTAAGTTGAAAGAGCTTAAAGCACAATTGCAAGAATTACTAAACAGAGGTTTCATTTGACCGAGTTTATCTCTTTGGGGTGCACCAGTTTTGTTCGTGAAAAAGAAAGACGGTTCGTTGAGACTGTGTATAGATTACAAACAGCTGAACAAGGTGACGATAAAGAACAAATATCCTTTACCTCCTATTGATGAGTTGTTTGATCAGTTGAAAAATGCAACCGTGTTTTCTAAGATAGATCTCAAATCAGGATATTACTAGATGTGAGTAAAAGACTATGATGTATCGAAAACTGCATTTCAAACCCGATACGTTCACTATAAATTTTGGTGATGCCTTTCGGATTAACTAATTCTCTTGCTACTTTCATGAAATGATGAACCTAGTTTTTTAGCCTCAGTTGAATAGATTTGTGGTTGTATTTATTAATGATATACTGATTTACTTTAAAATAGAATCCGAGCACACTCAACATTTGAGAACTGTACTGTAGATTCTGCACGAAAAATAATTGTATGCAAAATTTAGTAAATGTGAGTTCTGGCTTTGAGGGGTTGGATTTCTTGGACACGTGGTTTCTACATATGGGATAAGTGTTGATTCGAGTAAGATCTCTGCCATTGTTAACTAGAAGGCCCCAAAAAATGTTTCAGATGTATGAAGTTTTCTGGGATTAACAGGTTATTATCGTTGCTTTGTTAGGAACTTCACTATAATAGCCTCACCAATGACTAAGTTGCTACAGAAAAATGTTCAATTTGTTTGGTCAGATCATTGCTAGTAGAGTTTTGATAAGCTAAAGAGAATGTTGACAGAAGCTCCAGTACTGTCACAGCCTGAAACTGGGGAAGAATTTGTTGTATATAGTGATGCGTCACTTAATGGATTGGGTTGTGTATTAATACAGGCCGAGAAAGTAATAGCTTATACTTTTTGTCAGTTAAAACCACATGAGAGGAACTACCCGACTCACGACTTGGAGCTAGTGGCTATTGTTTTTGCTTTAAAGATATGGGGTCACTATCTCTAAAAATGTCACATATTTACCTATCATAAAAGTCTAAAGTATTTGATGACTCAGAAGGAGCTAAATTTGAGATAGCGATGGTGGCTAGAGCTACTAAAAGATTACGAGCTTGTGATTCACTATCATCTTGGGACAGCTAATGTTGTTGCAGATGCTTTAAGTCGAAAATCATTATTCGCCTTGGGATCATTGAATGCTCATTTGTCGTTGAAGGGTGATGGTTTTGTTATAGTGGAATTGAAGGCTAGATCGTTATTTCTGCAACGAATTCGAGAATTGTAAAATGATGACCCAAAATTATTAGCTAAACGAGGGCAAATCCAAAATGATCTAAATATCAGATTTACCGTGGAAGCTGACGATCTAATGTATTTTCGTAATAGGTTATGCATTCCAAATAACTCAGAGCTAAAGTGAGACATTTTATCAGAGGTTCACAGTAGTACATACTCTATTCATCCGGGTAGTACTAAGATGTTCAATGATCTGAAGAGAATGTGTTGGTGGCCAGATATGAAACGTGGTATTTCTTAATTTGTAAATAAATGTCTGGTTTGCCAACAGGTGAAAGCTGAACATCAGGTACCGTTAGGATTCTTACAGTCTGTCACTATCCCTGAGTGGAAGTTGGAGTGAGTTACGATGGACTTTATTTCAGGATTACCAGTGACACTGAGGAAAAATGATTCGATTTGGGTTATTGTCGATAGATTGGCTAAATCAACTCATTTTATCCCACTCTGTACTGATTATTCGCTTAAGAAATTAGCAGAGTTATATGTATCAAAGATTGTTAGATTACACAGAGTGCCATTATCTATTATTTTCGATAGAGATCCGAGATTCACCTCGATATTTTAGGGTAAGCTTCACGAATCTATGGGTACTATACTTAATTTTAGTATCATCTGCAGACAGATGGGCAATCAAAACGGGTAATACAGATTCTGGAGGATATGTTACGATGCTATATACTTGAGTTTGAAGGTAGCTGGGAAAGTTATTTACCATTAGCAGAATTTGTGTATAATAACAACTATCAATCCAGCATCAAAATGACACCATTCGAGGCTTTGTATAGAAGAAAATGTAGAACACCGCTCTACTGGTCAGGGTTAAGTGAATCCAAGTTGATTGGTACTGATTTATTTCGGGAGATTGAAGATAAGATATGAATAATTTGTGATTGTTTGAAGGTAGCATCAGATCGTCAGAAATCGTTTGCTGATTTGAAAAAGGAGAGATATAGAGTTTCTTGTTGGCGAACGTGTGTTCTTAAAATTTTCACTGTGGAAGAAAGTACTCCAATTTGGTAGAAAGGGAAAGATGACTCCGAGGTTTATCGGGCCGTATGAGATCATAAAGAGGATTGGTCCTGTAGCGTACAGATTAGCATTACCTCTGAAACTTGAAAAGATTCACAATGTTTTTCATGTTTGAATGCTAAGATGGTATAGTTTAGATCCTTTACATGTGATTACTTCTTGTGAGGTTGAGATACAGCCGAACTTATCATATTCTGGAGAACCGATCAGAGTCTTGACACGTGAAATAAAATAACTTCAGAATAAGTGAGTACCGTCAGTTAAAGTTTTATGGAATCGTCATAAGGTTGAGGAAGTTACATGGAAACTGAAGACCCAATGAGATCACAATATCCAAATTTATTTACTGGTAAGAAATTTCGGGGACAAAATTCCCTAAGGGGGAGAGTTGTAAAAACTAGATTTTTAGTGGTGTCAAAAACAGTTGTTTCGATATCATAATTCTAAAGTAATAATCCGTAACTATTATTTATTTAATATTTATTAGGTCTTTAAGGTCGTATTAAATTTTAGTAAGAAAATTTTATCGTTTAGATAGTTTATTAAGTAAAAAGGATTGAATCGTAAAAGCTGTAAAAATTAAGTTATTTGATTAAAGGGGATAAATGAATAATTTAACCCATGTGAGTTAAGTTAGTGGATTTAAATGATGATATGCATATGTGGATAGTTTAATTAGGCTTAATATTGATTAATTAATATTCAATTAAGAAAGTTGAAATATTTACAAAAAACCTAGGTATATATATTAACTTAAAGCTAAATTAAGGTGATATTTTTATTTTCTTCTTTTCTACTCATCTTCTCCACGGCTAGGGTTTTTCATGCTTGAAATTTTAAAGTTTAAATCGATAAGTGAAACTTAGCCCATTTTTAGTAAATTTTATGTTTCTGAGCTTGTATTAGCTTAATCTAGCTAACCTAAGAACTAATTTGTGAAACTGTTAAATGTTTTGAGTTGTACCATTGTTGAGTTTGAGTCATTCTTGAAATTTTATGGAAGATTATTGATTATGGTTGTTAGATATGACTATTTTGTAAAGTAGTTTTTGATGATTTTAATGTTTAAGGATTAAATTGTTAAAATGATAAAATTAAAAGGACTAGATAAGAAATAATTGCAAATATGGGATTTATTGAGGTCATTGAATATTAGGCTAAACTTGGATTTAAAAAATAGTTAATTTGCATGTTTTGGGGCTTAGGTACTAAATTGAATGAAAGTGAAAAGTTGAGGATAATTTTGTAAAATGCCAAAAAGAGACTTAATTGCATAAAATGATTTAATTTTGCTATTGATTTAGTTAATTTAATGGAATTATTATTTTAGATCAAGAACGTGTTGACAATCGCGGAAACAAAAGTTGTAGAGTAACCCCTATACTTGAGTCGTTACTGCAAATTAGTCCTGTAAGTTCGCACCATCATTTCTATATTATATCTATATATTTCATGTTTATTATGATTATATTTAATGTTATACTTAACTATGGATTGGTTGGAGATTACAAGATAAATGAAAATGAATATTAACTATCAGGCCTTGAGCCAGTGATACAGACTGTAGTGATGGTTAAGATTTCCCATGTGTTGCAGAATCTTTACAGCTTGTGTGAGCAGCATCGTGAGCCGGTGATTATTTAGCAGGTACTATGTTCTGGTGATACAGACAATAACGATGGCTTGAGATCCTGCATCTGTTGCGAATTCTTTACAGCTTGTGTGAGTAGCATCGTAAGCCAGTCAAAACTCTAAAATTAACTCGAATGAGTGATACCCTCTGATTACTTGAGATTAGATCTTATTAATGCGATGACTGGGAATGTGATGTGAATTAATGTATTGTGTAATTCTCACCTGCTATGAGCTGTGTTGGATAGGAACTTCGTTATTTAATATGATAATTTGATTTATTAAGTTAATATGGTAAGATTTATCGTTTAATTTAGCTAACTTACTAAGCTTGAAGTAAGCTTATTTGTGCCTTGTCCTTTGTTTGTAGATTACATGTTTTTTTGGTGATCGAGAGATCAGATCGACTCGCAGAATCACACTATCCCGAGGACTCTTTGGTAGATTTTGTAAACATTTTGGTTATATGGCATGTAATAGGGTAAATGATTATGTTGTAATGTTTTCTAGCTATGTGTGGTGTTTTGGCATGTTTGATGTTATGGAATGGTAACCTTATATGGTATGCTTGTTAAACTCAAAGTTAAGCTTTAGTTTTTGTCCAAGGAATGGTAAGTATCATGTTTAAGTATGGTATAATGAGATTGATATAGATTTGTTGGTGTGTATGTTTTGACTTGTGGGTGATGTGAAATGATAATGTTTGGGTATGAGCATTATTTTGCATCTTCATATATGAAACTTGGGTTTGGTCTTAGTTGGTTGAAATTGGTATATTTTGGTTGTATTTAGGTGTGGTTATAGTCTTGTGATCATGTGTTATGAACTGGTTTAGGTACCTATGTAATTAGATGAAAAGTGAGTATGATTTTGGTCACTTTTAGGTACACACGGGCTGTCACACAGCCGTGTGTCACACACGGGCGGGTGGCTCTAATGTGTTAGGTTCAGGGTTCAAACGGGGGGCACACGGCTTAAGACAAGGCTGTGTGACCCAAGTCATAGAGTTACATGACCCATGCACACGGGTGGGTGAGAGCACACACGGGCACGTGGGTTAACCACACAGCCATGTTTGGAGCCACACGATCTGGGATCTGTCACACGGCCATGTGACTTCTGTAGGTGAAATTTTTTAGTTTTTCCTAAAATGTTCTGTTTTGTTCCGATTTGGTGCCTGATTGCTCGAAAGTAATTTTTAAGGCCACGTAGGCTCGACCGTAAATGCATGATTTATTCCATTTCTAATTTATTATGTATTTATTAAATTAATTTGAAAATTATTTGCTATTGGTTATAAAATGTTCTATTTTTAAGGTAATACTCTGTAACCCTTTTCCGATGATGAAAACGAGATATGGGTGTTACAATTTTGATATGCCGAAACAACTTTCAGAACCAGGTACAGGCACTATGAATTTTTAGTTATGTCGTTTGGTTTAACAAATGCACCTGTTGTATTTATGGATCTGATTAACAAAATATTTCAGCTGTATTTAGATAAGTGTGTTATTGTTTTCATTGATGATATATTGATTTATTCTAGAGATGAGGTTGAGAATGCCCAACATTCGAGCATTGTATTGCAGACTTTGCGTGAAAAACATTTATGTGTGAAATTTATTAAATGCAAGTTCTAACTTCGAGAAGTCAGATTTTTGGGCCATGTGGCATCGACAGACGACATAAGAGTAGATCCGAGCAAGATATCACCTATTTTGGACAGGAAGCATTCGGAAAATGTTACTAAAATTAGAAGTTTTCTGGGTTTGGTCGGGTACTACAGACATTTTGTTAAAGGTTTATCGATGATCTCTTTACCTTTGACAAAGCTACTTTAGAAAGATGTAAAGTTTTTCTGGTCAGACAAATGTCAGTAGAGCTTTGATCAGTTAAAAGCAATGTTAACTCAAGCCGCTATGTTAATTTAGCCAAAGTCCGACAAAGAATTTGTGATTTATAACGATGTTTCGCTTAACGGTTTGAGTTGTGTTTTAATGCAGGAAGGTAAAGTTGTAGCTTATACTTTCTAACAATTAAAACCGCATGAGAAAAATTACCCGACACATGATTTGGAGCTTGCAGCTATTGTGTTTGTCCTAAAAATTTGGCGACATTACCTATACGGAGAAAAATGCCACATTTTCACTGACCATAAAAGCTTGAAATATTTGATGTCCCAAAAAGAACTAAATTTGTGACAGCGTAGATGGTTGGAACTGTTAAAATACTATGATTTGATTATCGACTATCATCTGGGAAAAACTAATGTCGTAACGGATGCTTTAAGTTGAAAGTTATTGTTTGCTTTGAAATCTATGAATACTCGTTTGACACATGTTGATGACGGTTCTATTTTTGTTAAAGTAAAAGTTAAATCGATGTTTCTGTAACAGGTTCATGAAGGTCAGAAAAATGATCTTAAATTCGTTGCTAAACGAGAATAGATTGGAAAATTTCCAAATTCAAAATTTCACATTGGTACAGATGATAGTTTGTACTTTCAAAATAGATTATGTATTCCTAAGAATTTTGAAGTTAAACAAGAGATTTTGCAGGAAGTTCACAACAACAATTACTTGATTCACCCTGGTAGTAATAAAATGTACATTGATTTGAAACAAATATACTGGTGGCCATGTATGAAATGTAAGATCTCCGAATTCGTATTGAAATGTTTGATTTGTCAGCAAGTTAAAGCCGAGCATCAGGTACCATGGATTTCGTGTCAGGGTTACCATTATCTCCGAGAAAGAAAGATGCAATTTGAGTTATTTTTTATTGTTTGACTAAATTTGCACATTTTATTCCCCGTGCGTACTGATTTTTCACTTGAGAAATTGAGAGAGTTATATGTTTCCAAGATCTTTAGACTACATGGGGTACTGTTGTCGATTACTTTTTATCGTGATCCATGATTCACCTCTAGATTCTGGAGTAAATTACACGAAACTTTAGGTTCTAAATTAAATTTTAGTACACCATTTCATCCACAGACAAACGACCAGTATGAACAAGTGATTCAGATGCTCAAAGATATGCTTCGTTGTTGTATTCTTGAATTTGAACATAGCTAGGAAAATTTTCTTCCATTTGTTGAGTTTGTTTATAAAATTAGTTACCATTCGAGTATTAAAATGGCCCCGTATGTAGCTTTGTATGGTCGAAAATGTAGAACTTTATTGTACTGGACTGAAGTGAGTGAGAAAAAGCTTTTGGGTACCGATTTGATTCGTGAAACTAAAGAAAAAGTGAAGGTGATACGAGATTGCTTAAAAGCTATTTTCGACCGTCAGAAATCATACTCCGATTTGAAAAGAAAAGACATTGAATTTAGGGTTGGAGATAAAGTGTTTTTTAAAGTATCGTCTTGGAAAAGGAAAACTTAGTACGCGTTTCATTGGCCCGTATAAAATTATTGAGAGAATTGGGCTGGTAGCTTATCGTCTAGCTTTACCATCAGAATTGGAGAAAATTTATTATGTTTTCCATGTTTCAATGTTGAGATAGTATAGAACTGACCCCTCACATGTGATTTCACCAATGGATGTGGAGTTATAGCCTGACATGTTGTATAGTGAAAAACTGGTTAGAATTTTGGCTTGGGAAATCAGAGAGTTGAGAAATAAACGTACAGCTTTAGTTAAGGTTCTTTGGCAATGTCACGGAGTCGAGGAAGCTACCTGGGAACTAGAGGTAGCTATGAAAGTGCAATACCCAAACCTATTCTCTGGTAATATTTTCGAGGACGAAAATTCTTTTAGAGGAGAGAGTTGTAACAACCCGTTTTCGGTGGTGTCAGAAACAGTGGGTTTGAGACCACAATTCTGACAATTGAGTCAACAAATATTATTTATTTAATATTTATGAGTATTTATTATATTCATATTAAAATTTGGTCAAGAAATATTAATGTTTAAATAGTCAATTAAGTAAAAAGAACTAAATTGTAAAAGTTACGAAAGTTAGTTTCAATTAGCTAAATATGTTAAATGGCTATAGAAAAGTCAATTGGTGGACTAAATGGTAAATATACCATACTATTAGATAGTGGACGGTTGTGGTTTGTTTTTGATGAAATTTTGATTATTTTTAAAGGTTAATTTGTAAATAGGTAAATTGGTAATTAAAACAAAAGATGACAAAAATTATTATCATCTTCTTCTTCCTTTCCTTTTTGTTTGAAACAGAAAAAGCCATGGCCAAACCTAAGAAGCATTTGACCAAGTTACATTTGTGTGCATGTAAGTATTTTGTAAACCGTTTTTCATGATTTTTATGTTTTTAAAGTCGTTTTAGCTTAATCTAGCTAACCCGGGGGTTAATTTGTGAAACTGTTAAAAGCTTAGGTACTTAACATGAATGATTTCTATATGTTTTTGAATTTAGTTGATAGATTTATGAGTGTGATAATTAAAAATAAGTATTTTGTTAAGTGATTTTTAGTAATTTTAATGTTTAAGGATTAAATTGTTTAAATGGTAAAACTTTATGAATTTTTTTGTAAAAACTTGATAAATATGGGCTGTAGAGGGCCCCTAGGAAATTCGGCTAGCATGAATGGTGGTTTAAAGTGGTTAAATTGCAAGTTTCAGGTTTAGAGACTAAATTACATAAAGGGTAAAATATTGGGGTAATTTTGTAAATTTATAATAAAAGAGCCTATAAGTATAAGTTTGATTATTTAAGCTATTTGAATTGTTTAATTGAATGAAAATTATTATTTATATCAAGAAACGAATAAGTCAGACTCAAATCACGGAAAAGCCAAAGTAGTAGAATAGTCATTGGGTTCGTGTTCGTAATTGTTTTTTTTTGTATAAGTAAGTTCGTATATTGATTAAGTTGGTTAATTGTTATTTTGGTTGAATTTTTTTATTAATGTTGTGCTTTATATAACTTTAGTTTATTGTTAAACGTTAACTAGTGACTTGGATTAAATTATAATGTTAATCAAATTGATGATTATGTTTGAATGATGAGTTTCACGGATGTATATTTGACAAGATATAATGGAATAAAGATAAAGGATTTGAGTATGTAATGTGTCCCGTTTGAACCCAGTGAATACTTAGGATACAAATGACATGTTATTAGGGGTAATATAGTTTCGAGTGCTAGTCTTGGATGTTCTATTAATGGCTGAGGTCTTGCATTTGTTGTGGATTCTCCATAGCTCGTGTGAGCAGCATCGTGTAGCTTTACATCTCGACCCACAGCTTGTGTGAGCAGGCTCATTTCACAATTTGTGTGAGCATTACAGTTACAGTTACAAATATAGACACACTTTGTGTGAGCATGGTTCGAGTGTATCCGACGTTGTTTTATTTGGTTCAACGGGTAATAAAAGCTTGATCGAATATTTGTAATTACAGGATATGTTACGTAACCTTAATGAATGAAATGGAAAGTGTTGTATAAATGCTTGAGATATATTAATGTTACATATTGGAGGTGTGATGAATGTAATGTACATGAATATGTTCCAAATATATGTCTCATGAAATGGATAGATTTTATGTTTCATTATTGAACTCACTAACTTGTTAGATTGGTGTTGTAATTAGGAAATGAATAATCTCATGAGCATGCCAATAGAACTATGCATGAATTATATAAATTCAACCTATTTGGTAAGTTTACGTTTAAGATCTATATGAGCTTACTAAGCATTAGTTGCTTATGTTAGTTGTTTTTCTTTTCTTGTAAATCATCGGAAAGCTCGAGCGGTTGGAACCTAATCGGATCACATAGACACTATCCGTCCATCATTTTGGTAGATGTTTTTGTTATTTTGGTGATGGTTATAAATGGCATGTACTAGGGGCTTTTATGCTATTTTGCTATTATGATGTGGTTTGAACTCACTTCTAACTTACTTGTATATATATGACATTGGTTTTTGGCTTGTAAATGTCTATGTATATGTGTTTTTGGTCTTGGTTTTTGGCTTGTAAATGTCTATGTATATGTGTTTTTGGTCACTTTGTTTATGCCTCTTGAAAGTAAATAGGATATGGTGGAATAGAATGTGAATGGTATGGTTAAATAGCTATGTTTGATATAAGTGTAAGGTATGAACTTGTAGAATTGAAATTGGATTAAATTGGTGTATGATTTATGGTGCCAAATTATGGAATATTGGTTAGGCACTTAGGTCAAATGATTTGGTATATTTTAGGCTTGATTATATGTGTTTGAAAGCATGTTTATGGCTGATTTGGTTTTGGCTTGGGACCTATGGAAAATGGTGTTGTTTTGCCTTGGTTTGGAAGCAATTTTAAAAGCACACTGGCTGGTACACGACATACACGGTCACACCACACCGCCGTGTGTGATTTTGATTTTTAGGTGTAGGTTTGTCCACACTATCACAAAGAGTTACACGACCTGGCGACATGGCTGGGTGACCCCATTTTGAATACTCACATGGTCTAAGACATGGTCGTGTGACCCTATTTCGATTTGTACACGGGCTGCGACACAACCGTGTGACCCATGCTTTGAATGGTACACAGTTTGGCCACATGACCATGTTCTGAGCCACACAGTCTGGGCTCTATCACACAACCTGGCCATACAGTCGTGTAACCTCTGTTTCTAAAATTTTCAAAATTTTTCATATTTTTCTAGTTTGATTCAAATTTGTCCCTGATTGTTCCCAAACTATTTTTAAGGCCCCGTATGCTCGATTAACCGTAAATGTAATTATACTATGAATGATATGCCATTTGAATTTTTTGTATTTAAATTAAAATTTGAAGGTTTTATGATGTCATTTGTTTCGTTATGTGTCGTAATACTCTGAAACCTTAATCCAGTAACGAAGACGAGTTAAGGGTGTTACATGGGGCATATTCACTATTAAATAATTTAGAAGTTGGAAAAAAGTTAATTCTGGAAAGAGTTGTGCATTTCTTAAGCACATTAAAAATATTCTTGTTCACCACATAATAATACCATGAAATCTTGTGTGGATTTGATGAAGCAATCTGGGCATATTGGTAAAGTAATGCATCAATAAAGTTTACAACAAATTTTACATAATAGGTTACGAGTTAAGGCTTCTATAGATGGTGTGTAATGACTTGCATTTCAAGCTTGTACTTTTAGAGGTTATGATGAGACACTTGATTGTAAGAAGATTCGTGGAGATATTAGAGATTAAAAATTTTGCATCATTGTTAATGAAGCTCGTGATGAATCGAAAAGAGAACAAACGACTCTTGTTTTGAGATTTGTTGATAGAGATGGCTTTATTAGGGAGCGTTTCTTTGACCTTACTTATGTTAAAGATACATCATCATTAACTTTTAAGAATGAAATATGTGTTATTCTCTCTCGTAATAGTCTTGATGTTCAGAATATTCGTGGTCAAGGTTACGGTGAGGCTAGTAATATGTGCGGGGAATGGAAAGGATTGCAAGCATTATTTCTCAATAATTTTCCTTCAGCTTATTATGTGCATTGTTTAGCTCATTGCCTACATTTGGCTTTTGTTGCTACATCTAGAGAGGTACATTATGTTCACGAGTTTTTTAATAATTTAAGTTTCATTATCAATTTTGTTGATGCCTCTTGCAAACGTTATGAAAAAATACATGCTGCCCAAGAAGCTAAAATTGCAAGCATGTTAGCTATTAATGAGCTTAAGACCGAAAAAAAGTGCAAATCAAATTTTAAAACAAGCTAGAGATACTCATTGAGGTTCTCATTTTTATTCTATATGCAGTCTCAAGCTTTGCAACAAAAATCTCAAGACATTTTAAATGCCATGAATTTGGTTTCAAGTACAAAGATGTTCATTCAGAATTTAAGAGAAAATGGGTGGATTAGTTTGCTTAAAGATGTGTTGTCATTTTTGTGGAAAGCATGATTTGGGTGTTCCTAATTTTGAATGAACAATATTTTGAAGATAGACGTTTACAACACCAACAAAGTTAAATAAGAAAGGACCACCAATATCATTTTGACATATTCAATGAAGTAATTGGTTTTGAGTTGCAAGAGTTAAATAACAATGGCTTAGGCTTATTTTGCAAGCTTAATCCTCAGTATGGAATATCTTTAATCACTTAACTATACTTAAACTTAGATTTAGTCACATATCTTGGTACTTTGGGTTTTTTACTAAATTATTATAAAAAAAATTAAAAATAACCAAAATATTATAACTTTTTTTTATTTACCAAAATATTATAAATTTTTTTTATTTACCAAA
>CM025142.1:11394469-11413842 GCA_013467495.1 Gossypium gossypioides
TTCTCATTATGTGTACAACATACTTGTACATATAATTCGTTCGATATTTAACTACCCAATTAAATTAATCCTATAATCAATTTAATTCATGTGACAGTTAAAAACACTACCAACTATGTTTGGATTCCGTTCGTTTCAACCATAGAGGGTGACCCTGTAGGTTGTTGTAACGTTAGCAGTAATACTAGAATGATTCTAATATTACAAACAATGAGTGGCATCTATCATTGCTACCTAAGTTACAAGAAGTCATGATTAGACATGACCTCTTTGTGATTAACCCTTCATGTATTAAAATCCTTTTGTCCTTTATATCTAAAATGGACACAAGTCATGGAATAGTCACAGTTGCATAGTCCATCTAATGTTTCTTGATATCCTAAGTAGACTATGATAAACAAATAAGTATGATATCTCATATCAACTTATTCGGGCATGGTCATGCATTTCTAGTCTCACTCAATCAAGTGGCCTAAGATATTGCTCCTTTTATGTAGAAGGGACAAATCCTATATTGATCAACCATATCCCACTACATAGATTGTGGTATATCCAACATCAGCCTTTATAGAACAACCAGTTACAGTGGACGTTTGACTGTATCAAAATATACGACTCACGATGTTGAAATAATGATGATCTCAAGTCTGAGGATTATATACATAGCAATCACTATGAGTAATGTTGTGGCTATTACATAATAATCCAAGAAACATACTCATAGTGGGTTATTCCAATATGTTGTTCTCTAACACACATACTCATGTATTGATTTTGACATCCCATGTCAATGACAGCACTTTATCATCAATAAACTACATGTTAGTCCACAATAATACTCGACTAAGGACTTTTTAAGAATAATCATATTATTCTCAGGACATTATTGTAAAATAGTTTATTTATATACACAGAAAAGAAACTAAAATAATAATGGCAATGTCTTATATTAATAAATGAGGTAAAATAAGTATGTTATTACAATCATCTCACGATTGGTCTTTGGGCATACTCTAACACTTATTATATAAGCCAATGCTTTCCATTAGTCTACCTTGACTAAAAAAATTGTGCAAATAATATTTGGATTATCCTATTTCTAGTCAAAACTACTTTTAGACAAAATTTGCAAAGTTTTCCAACCTTTGATTTATAAAATTTGAAACGACCCATTTTTAATTGGTGTAAAAATTTACGGTTTCAAAGCCAAATTCTTAAACCGAATTAGTGGGAATATTATTTGAAGAATTTATGTATCTATCATGAAATTATAATATTGAATTGTTAAGTAATTAAATCAAGAAAGTCGTTTATTATAGTACAAAGACTAAATTGCAAAAATGTTATCACTAGTGAGATTTGATTAAAGAAATGTGTGATGCCTTATGTAGTAAATTAACCAAGGACCAAGTTATTGTTTTGCCATCCTTAATTCATAATTAGGGGAATGGAATGGTCCTATTGAAAAATATGAAACTGGAAATTTGGTGCCAAATGGAGTGCTCACTCCCTTGCTAACCAAATCTGTATGGAGACAATTTTCATATTTAAGGTGTTAGTAATTTATTGAACTAATTATTTGGGCTATGCTGATTATATGGACAATATCTAGCCCATTATGGAATATCATATCACTTGGGGAATCATATATTCGTGATTGGATTGAATAATATTACCCTTATCCAATCCTTTGAATCAAGAAAGTTGGATTAGATTGATTTTCTAAAGATTTAGCTAGCAAGAATCCTTGTTTACCTTGTTTATTTTTACTATATTGCATTGAGCTTAAATAGTGGTTGTTTTATAAGGATTATGAGAGATCTTATGTAAGCAAATATTGATAAAATCTATAATTGAGAGACTTGTATAGGTTTAAATATGGAGAGAATTAAGAACTTAATATGTTTTAAGTGAGGAACCTTATTTTATGAGTGCATATCGATAGTAAAACCTTTTTGTTGTGGATTTACTTGTTGCATTCACAATGGGTGAAATTAGTGGTGAGAGTATCGAGTCTTCAAAGTTCAAGGGTGAGGGAAATTATCATGGGGTGTGATTGTGTAGGTTCACTTTGTGTAATTGTTGAAAATAATGGACATTTCTTACTAAGCTAGGCTATACAGACATAGGAAAACTAAACTATGTAAATAACCTTATTGTGTTTTGTTTATTTATTGTTTGTCCTTTGGTGCTTGAAGGAGTGCCCGCTACCTTAAGCACCAATTTGGTTGTGCAACTTCTGTTCTTAATAATGACTTAATTATTAACAATTGGTATCAGAGTCTCCCATTTAAAGTATCTAGTAGAGATCCATAGTGTTGCTATATTCAAGCTATGGAAAGTTATTCTATTTCAAGACCCATATGCTAGAAGTTGGCAATTATGCTTACTGGAAAGCACACTTGAAAGCATACATTAAGCCTATTTATGAGAAGGCATGGAGAGCTGTGTTGATTGGATAGAAGTCACCCAGAATGGAAATTGAGAATGGTAGAATTGTCAAGCTAGAAGCACAATGGACTACCATTGAAGAAAGGCTTGCAAATGCAAACTCCAAGGCTTTATATGCTATATTTTGTGGACTGGATGATCTACTACAAATTATACTATTATTTACATCCCTTTTTACACATAATTGTAGCTTGTTTAATAATAAATCAAATTATCTTAGTATATATCTATGTTTTTATACTTGAAGTAATGATTTATGCTTTTTAGTAGTTTTTATTACATCTTAGATATCTAAATAAGGTTACATGGTCTTGTAGGACAAATCAAGAGCTAAATATGCATATTTGGGCCAAAACTACTGCCTATATCGTGACATCAATATCGCAACACCGAAGACAAAAGAAAAACAAGTTCTAGAGTGAAACTGCTTGCTATGTTGTGACACCAGATCGAATGTAGCAACATTGTAGGCCTATGTTGAAATACCGCCCTTGCTTAGCCGAAAAAGTTCCTGCACAAGATAATTGTGTTTTAGAGGGAAATTAGAAGTATTTTTCCTAGTCGAACTCTAAGGACTTTAAGGATAGGCACTTTAATATTCTGAGTTTAGCCTATATAAAAGCCATTGTAATCAGTTTAAAGACACAATTTTAGGGAGGTAGAAATCATTATTAGGTTTTTATTTCATTCTTAGTTTTTACTTAGTTTATTTTATGTTCTTGTAATAAGAAGATCCTATTCCGAAGTGAGACTTTTGCTAGGGGAGATTGTTTCAGAGCCACGCTTTCATTGATAAGTCCATGAACATCTCTTTTCCTTTATTCTATTCTTTATATCTATTTCTTTAACATTGTTTAATTGAATGTTTGTGTAAAGATTAGAATCAATTTATGTTTTATACATATCTCGCATGTTTCAACTATTCTAATCTTATTAATTGATTGAAGGATAGAGTTTCTTAGTGCATCAGTTGTTTGGTACAAGAAGAACTTAAACCCTAGGTTTGACGACCCTAAAAAGTCATTTAAGTAGGAATTAACCAAAAATTAGTATGGCCTATCCGTGAATACCTTAACCCCGAACCGATTTGGACTATAAGGTCGAGAGATAAGTAGTTCTTGTCAGCTAATTAGGTTAGTTGGTCGCTGAGAGGTGCAACTAGGTTGATGGAGAGCTGGTTGAATAGAGCCCTACATCAATAATTTGTTAGGTAAAAAATTGGACCTAGGCTAAAAGAACTCGCATAGTCGAAACAAGGGATAAGAGAAGTCGATATATGAACTGAAGAGTATATTTAGGTTTATTCAATTTATTTAGTTTATTAATCTTATTATCATCTTGCTTCAATATTAACACTAATAATTCGTGACTCAAGTAGATTAGTAATTATTTTCAGCAATTAGCTTAATAGTAGTTTTCCCCAAACTACAATCCCTAGGGTACGATCCTCGAAATACTAACCTAGTGTTTCGTTATAAATAAACTATATTACAACTTGACTTGTATACTTGTGAACATTGTCTCAATTCCATATATTTTGTAGCAGTATTCACACTCTGGACGTTAGTACATTCTGAGGTGATCAGTGGATATATAGGAGTTTAAGAGAATTGCTAAATGTACAGTTACAAAATATACTTAGGGTATATTGGAGACTACTCATGAAGGTTCCTCTACTGTTAAACAATCAAAGATGTAAATGCTAACATCCAGATTTGAGAGCCTTAGAATGTAGGAATTAGAGACTATTAGAGAGTACTATGCAAAGTTATCTGATCTTTAAAATTAGACATTTGCATTAGGAGAGGAATATTCAAACAGCAAGCTTGGTAGAAAGGTGTTGACGTCTTTACCTCAAAGATTTTTTATTAAGGTCATTGCTATTAAGGAGGCTAAAGATTTTAAAAGTTTGGAAACAATAAACTTATTGGCTCTTTGAAAACTTTCAAGATAAACTTTTAGGAGGCCAAATGTAACAAGATAAAAGGTGATGGAAACATTGCTTTCAAAGTGGGTGAAGAGGTGTCAACTTCCCAAAATGTTGTAATTGAGAAGCTTCAGGAACATATTGCATCACTCACACAAAACTTCACCGAAGTATTTAAGAAGAAGTAAAAAAGAATGAAGAAGTTCGAAGCCAACACAAATGTTTACAATAATGGATCCAAGTGAGTGGTAATAGAAAATGAATATGAGAAAGATGAGAAGAAATGAGTCCAGTGCTATGAGTATCAAGGGTATGGTCATATCCAATTTGAGTGTGCTAACACTCTGAAGAAGAATAAGAAGAAGAAGAAGAAGAAGAAATTTCCCAATGTATCTTGGAGTGATGAGGACTTATTCAGTGGATTTGATTTAGAGCAGGTTCAACACAATTTTGTTACTCTCATTTCCAGTACTTTTGGTGATGGTTATTATGATAGTGATTCAGATCTTGGCTCAGATGAAGTTTTTTAAAGAAATATAGAGATGTTGGGAAAATGGGGACAAGTGTGTGAAATCAATTCTCAATTACGAGAATAAAATAAGTAGTTGAAGGATGAGAATGCTATCTTGGGTAAACAAGTAGAGACTAAGGAATATCTTCTTGTAGAGGAGCTTGACAACCTTGTAAAGGTAAAGAAGAAACTTGCTACTACAAAACTTATGCTTGACAAGTATAATACCACCAACAACAAACTCATTGAGATCTTAACAATTGGGAAGAGAGATCAAGTGTAACACCCGGATTATTATTGATCCAAAATTTAAGGAAAGATAGAATTTAATTGAACGGGTTAGTAAATCGACGAACTCCAATAAGAATTTCGAAAATTCTACTAGCTGAATTGTGATTAGTTGGATTGCAATTCCAGTTTAGTTAGGCTGGAACCGACTGGCTCCATAGTAGGAGACAGAATGATTAGGAGTTTGACCTGCCATAATTTTCAGTTTATTCTTATCTTGTTTTTATCTTGTTTGCTTGAAGACAAGCAACGAGTTAAGTGTAGGGAGTATTTAACTTGTCACAATTTTTAGTGGCAAATTAAGTACTTTTCGGCACTTAAGGAGTTTGTTTTTAAGCTATTTTATGTTATTTTAATGCAATTTTAGTTTTAGTAACTTAGATTTAATTATTATCAAAATAAGCATTTTTACACATTTTTTCTAGTGTTTCGACGACCTGTTAGGCCAACACGGGCCTCAAGATTGACTACTAGGCTAATTGAGTGTGTAGGGTACCATTTCTGGCCAAAAAATACAAAAAAAAACTATTGTGTCACAGCATAGGCATGTAGTTCGCAACACAGAACTTCGAAGACAAAAACGAAATCTTAGGACAAAATAGAGTGTGTGTGTGTTGCAACACATGGTGTGTGTGTCGCGACATAGGTTGCCGAGCGGCCCAAAAGTTCCTGCACATGACAGATGTGATTTTTAAGGCAATTAAGGGTCCTTTTCTAACCTAAAACCCTAATTGACATTATAATAGAAGGAGGATTTTAGTTTTTGGATTTTTACCTAGTTTTTGCCTAAATAAACAACCTTATAACATTGTTAGAAGGGGGAGTCGACCTAACAAAACAATTTTACTTCTTCAATTTTCTTTAATATTTAGTTTTATGTTTCTGTAGTTAGAATTCTTCCTGTCTAATGTGAAGACGATTGTGAGCGGGGATTGCTCTGGAACCGCACTTCCATTTATTTATTCATGAGCATTCTTTTTATTCTCTTCTTTTTATTCATTTGTTTATATTTTGTTAAACTGATCAATTAACATTTGTATGAATATTGGGATAAATCCTTGTGCTTTATTCATATCCAGTATGCTTCAGTTATGAAATTGATTAATTGATTGAGTTATTATTTATCTAAAATTAAGTGTTTATTCAAGATTCTTAGTATATTAGGGAGTGACGCCCCTAATAGAATATCTAGACAGGTGAGACCGAGAGGGTATCCTGTCGAGTATAACTTGTACCGAGCGGTGAGACCAAAAGAGTATCTGTATGCCTAGACCGAACAAGTATCTTAGGTGGTAATACTTAGTGAAGATGAGACTTAACGGGTGTTCTTAGCTAAGGATGATAAATACTCAATTAAGGTTAATTAATGGCCTAATTAGGTAATTAGTGATTTTAATCGATCATGGGCTAAGAGCTTTTATCGTTGACAATAGGAATAGGAAATTCTATTAGGTTGATTTAGATTAATTAATTTAATTAATATTTTAATTTTGAATCAACACTACTAGCTTGAGACTCAATTAGATTATTAATTATTTTCTGTAATTAATTTAATAATAAAATTCTTCAATCTACAATCCTCTCGGTACGATCCTCGGAATACTTACTAAGTGTTTCATTGTAAACTGATTATATTACAATTTGACCTATTCGCTTGCAGATACCACACTTAACTATATATATTATTTGCATGATTTTTACTCTAAACGTTCGCACGTTTGGAAGCGGTCAATCACCTACTTTGATGCTCAAGACAAAGCATCTCCCCAATTGGACTTGATAGACGATATATTATTCTTTCAATTAGTTTGCGCATTTTCAATTAGACTAAGGTCATGTTTAGGTTCATCTACTAATATAAGTTGTCTTTTTGTATTACGATCTGACCATGTAATACTGCTTAGTATTAGTTAAACATTAGATAGCCAATGAACTAATATTTGCTTCCATTTTGCTTTATGTGCAAAAACCATTGAAGACAATATATAAAGAGCATTAATGTAATTCATGAATAATTTTATTAAATCAATCTATTCGAAAAAATACAATTGTAAAAATGAATATACTACACTTAAGGCACTAGATCCAACATATATGACACTGTAACCGTGTGAAACCAGTTAAACACAAAAGAAACCACATGACGACAAAACACATTAATTGAAAGTATCATAAGGAGACTATAGTATTTGACGAATTAGTGGATGTAGTCAAAATCTCATCTGAGGACAACCTTATGGATTTATTTTACCGAGACTCTGGTGGCTAGAAGTATTGTGAAACATATGGAATGTATGATATTGTGAAATATGACTCATCTACTTCATTGGGGCAGGTGGGATACTGTTGGGGTCTAGTGCCCTTAGTTTAGTGTTTTCATCTAAGTATACTTATTTTTTTAAACAAATTGGTTCAATAAAAGTATTCATTAATTACATTAATACCCTTTGTATTTTGTCTTAATTTTTTTTTTCATGCAAAGCAAAATGGAAGCAAATATCAGCTCATTAGTTATCTAACATTTAATTAATACTAAGCAGTATTACATGGTCAGATCATAATACGGAAAGACAACTTGTATTAGTAGATGAATCTAAACATGTCATTAATCTAATAAAAAATGAACAAACCGTTTGAAAGACTGATATCCTACCTATCAAGTCCAATTGGGGAGATGCTTTGTCTTAAGCATCGGAGCAGACGACTCTCAGAAGATAGAGACATAGATGTAACTAACTGGACTGATAGTACATCGAAAAGGACCCGAGTGGAGTAGATCCTAGATTCGTTTATGGAATTATTCACTTTTGACATTTATAGTGTGGCAAAAAAAGATCTTGAGTGGATGATGGACTATGTATGCATGATGTATACTTTGATGTAAGTAAAAACCTTAGTTCAAATAGATGAGGAACCGAAAGTTGGTGCGGTGGGTATAGACTTCTACAGTAATGTAGCATCATTCACAATAGTAGAATTCATAGCCCAGACATGGTTAAATTATATCCTCTCATTGGCATTACATGATAGATGAAAAGTAAACATGATTATAGGTCATTTGTCATTGTGATAAATGGCTCAATTACTATTTGATAGTAATTTAGTTTCATGAAGGAAGATGTAATGGTTACTATGGGATAAAATAGAATAATACTGGGAGAACAAATTTATCTCAAAGAGGTTAAAGATATCCTATGAGGGGAACACACTTATGACAATGTTATTAGATGAGCATTGTTTAAGTAGCTTTTGTAATGACATGTAATTAGAGAGAGCTCAATCACAATACTATAGTGGAATGGCTTTGTCACTAAATGAGTTCATAATTAATAGGTGAAAAGCTGGAACTTAATTTAAATCATTTAAGCTTTAATTATATATGTCCAATCGGTCCCTTCGCTATCTCGTTGAAACCATAAATGAATTGCATGTAAAACCAAATGAACAAGAATGGATGGAAATGATGAAGTTAGAGAAATAGATTGCATTCACAAATGACTGTGTTTTCTCACTGAGTATAGAAATGACTTGAGAACTAATTTAATATTTTCAAATTATTTAATTCAAGTTTGAAAATGGAATTAAATTAATTAGTCATTATGAATCCAATTGAATAAGTCAATTAAATATATTTTCTCATAGATTCATTTACGGTAAAGTTACTTGACTTTAATGGAATTAGAATTGGATTGAGAAAATTATTTAATTGCAATTTAATTTAGTTAATTTAATTTAATTAATAAAATAAATAATATTTATTTTGGGAAATAGAAAACAAGTATTAAGTTGGATTAAATTATAAATTTTTGGGTTAAAAGTCTAGGAAGCACATACTCGATCACCAAGTTTAAACCACAGGATGCCACATTCGTTGCCGGAGCAATCATAGGCAATACGTAGTAATAATCATTCACATAAGTAATTAAGAGTCAGTTACAATCAAATTATGTTAAACAATTAAATTTGAGTCTTAGTCGAGCTTACAAAAGCTCTTTTATTAACTCGAGCACAAAATATGACCAAATTGTAAAGTTTTAAAAGTTTGGTGTCGACTTTGTGACGTCACCTCCTCCACGTCATGACCTCAAGTCACTCGACATAGTGACGTGACTCACTGTCAACTGATGTTGCGACAAGGTAGGTTGCTCGTCGAGGCGTGGATCCTTTTTTTGGTAAGAATGAGTCATTTGGTACCTATTTCATACTTCCAAATTCAACCATTCAAAAAATGCGGTTAAATACCATTCAAATTCATAGAATTTCATACAAAACAAGTCATTTAACCATTTCAACACAAAACCAACTCAATATAAGTTCAATCTATCACAAACCATCCAATTCATTTCGTTCAACCATATGTCATTCAAACTAACCAACCAATCCATTCAAATGTTAAACTTACTTATATTATGCCATAATGAATCATGTTATTTCACCATGAATTCAAACATATAAGTTAATTTTCTAACTTAATGATTTATATGTCTTAAACATAAATCCATTTAACCATTCACTATATCAAATCTCAAGCATACCATTCAAACAAAGCAATTTAATGCATACCTCAACTTAACCATATCATACCATTCCATATGACATTCATATAACTATAGAATATCACATCTTTTGCACAGAAGCACCTATGTTTTCAACACCATGGGCAATACCAAAATACCAATTCAACATGATTAAAACAAACTTGCCACAAGTAAGCACATTAACATATTAAGATACACACCATGTCACCTATATACATGTCACAATCCTTGACTCAAAATGGCTAAATAGCTACTGATTTGAGGATAGTGTGAGCTTTGAGACGATCTGGCTTGACGCTATCTTCAAAGTGACAATCTATAAGGAAAAAGGAAAACAAACGGGGTAAGCATATAGAATGCTTAGTAAGTACATATGAAAAACTAAAGCTTACCTTGATCATTAAAGCATAAACAATTATTATATTTGGCTACCAAACTAACTTTCCTTGGGTCATTAATACATATCTCTACATGCAACATCACCACAGATCGAATATGTTAATTACGTTCTTGAATCGTAAGTACAACCAACATTTAAAATAGATACATATAGGAATCTAAACAATAAGTATCATTAGTATCATTCCATTTTCTTTTCATGATTTAAATTTCATTTCCAAACAATAGAACATCGCCCGATAAATTCCTAACCTTTTACTCAATTCACTCGGGAATTACTTCTGTGTAAATGTCAATATCAAATCCTTTTCATAATTCCATTCTCATTTTCTAGACATAAAATTAGTCAAAAATCACATTTACATCCTATACTATCTCCATATAACCAATATTTACATGAGTTCACAATTCAGTCCATTTTGAGCTATACGTGCCAAATTCATTAATTCTACTTAGTTTAAAATACAAATATACACAAGTATAAATTCAAATATCAATCACACATAGAATACAAATTGAGTATTAAGTTCCATATGAGCTGACCTGGTCAAAACACCAAACAAGCTAAAACTTCAGGGACTAATCTATAATTTTTTATTTTTCCTCGATTATCTCCGGTTTGATCTAATTCTTGATCTATTCAATTATTTCATTCAATCCATCAATATCAAACATTTATACATGATATATTAACATGAATAAAATTATGAAATCTTATCTTTTGATACCTCTAAAGTTTTATATTTTATTCAATTTAGTCATTTAAATCGAAATAGCCAAAACTTTAAATTTTGAGCTTCGGTTTAAAAATCAACCTCAATTACATTCATTGCAAACCCTCTACTATCTATTATTATTGAAATTTTACATCAATTTCACAATTTATTCACTTTAGTCCTTGTGTACAAAACTAACAATTTAAACATTACAAACTAGTCCTATTTCATATCTAAGCCTAAAATCTATCAATTTAACATCAATTTCTTCAACAAATAAACAATGTCAACTTTTAAAAACTTTAACAGCTTTGCAAATTGGTACACGGGCTAGCTAAATCAAGCTTTCATGACCTTAAAGACATAAAAATTACAAGAAAATAATTTGAAATTTCTTACCAATTGAAGGAACAAATGTTGAAACCCTTAGAAAGTTTTTCTCCTTTATTTTATTGGTAGAAATCAAGTATGGAAAGATGGAGAAGATGAAACTTCTCTTTCTTTCCACTTAATTTAATGTTTTTATACATGTTTTATACTTAATTAATTTAATTATAATATTAACATTAATCATACTTAAGGAATTTTCACTTATCGCCCACTATAATCTCTCCAAAATGGTTTATTTATCATTTTAGACCTTGAGTTAATTGTAATTTAAGCCTCCAAGTCTTTGGCCAATTAAAAACTTATAGTAATAAAACTTTTACAATTTAGTTATTGTCCCTAATTAAGCAATTAATAGAAAAAATTGAAAGATCAAACTTTAATATACTTTTATACTAACTCTGTAAATATTTAATATTTACGAATCTGGTTTACGAAAATGGGGTTCCAAAATTGCCTTTTCTGGCACCACTGAAAATCGAGTTGTTACATATAATTAGACCCAATAAATGAGAGGCTCAATCCCCTCATATATAAGTGTGGGGCAGCAACCCTAGTAATATTTAATAGGGTGTCTCGCCCATCACTTTCCTAGTTAGATTAGGGGAGTGTTTTTTATTAAATAAATATTAATTTTGTAAACCATATTCAACCAAGATTCTCCTATCTTTCCCTATAAATAGATTACACTGGTAAAGATATTTACATAAGTTTTAACACACAAGTTTCATATATTGTTATTATGCTAAAAAGTAGTAGAAATTTACTTTCTAAGAATAAATTCTATTTTCTAAAAATTACAATTTCTACAGGTTTCTATTGAAAAAATTACTTTTCTACTAAAAGTAATGAAATCGTTTCTTATTATGTTTTTTGTTCGTGCTGCTCGAGCCCACACTTGACCCAATTCAAGGTACGAGGATAGTGGAGAAGGTCATTCAGTTGGAAGCTAAGAACGAGTCAAATCCATCTCTCACAAATCACAGGTATATTTGTGAAAAAGTATTGTTATAAATATCACAAACTAGCTCAGTTTTCAACATTTTAAAACTTTCATTGCAACTGAAATCTGTTTTCTTAACTAGATTTTTCTACAAAAAAAATTCATAAGGTGTAAGAGGATCAACAAAAAGAAGGAAATATGGAAGCGAAGTTCAAGACCTATAAGGCCAAACTTGTGGAAAAAGGATACACACAAAAAGAAGGTATCGATTACGAGGAAACCTTCTCTCTAGTAGTGATGCTCAAGTTGATTCACATTCTGTTATCTATTACGATGGCTCTTGATTACGAGATCTATTAAATGGATGTCAAGATAGCATTTCTAAATGACTATCTTGAAGAAAGCATTTACATGGTCAACCCACTAAATATATAGCTAATGAGAATGCGCATAAAGTTTATAGTTTGCTAAGGTCAATATATGGACTTAAGTAGACATCCCACCCATGGAATCAAAGATTTGATTAAGTGATCAAAACTTTTGGATTTGAGCAAAATGTTGATAAACCTTGCGTTTATAGATGAATTGAGGATGGAAATGTGGTATTTCTAGTTCTTTATGTCAATGACATACTACTCATTGAGAATGATGCAAGGATGTTTTCATCAGCTAAACTATGGTTAACTCAACACTTTAGCATGAAGGATTTGGGTGAAGTTAACTATGTTCTAGGAATTTGAATCCTTACGGATCGAAAAAAAAGTGATATTTTTATGCATAGAAAGATATTAAAACGTTTTATTATGGCTGATTCGAAGAAGGGTACACAACCTTTTGTATTGGGTTTTCATTTTTCTTTAGAGGACTATCCCAAGACAAAAAAAAATAAAGAGAGTAAGTGAGAGAAGTTTATTATGCTTCGACAGTAGGAAGTCTCATGTATACAATTTTATGGACATATCCAAATATCTATTTTGCAGTAGGATTGGTGAGTCTATATTAGACGAATCTTGGTCTAAGACACTGGCAAGCAGTTGAGGATATACTCAAGTATTTATGGAGAACGAACAATTATATTTTAGTATATTCTAGATGGGATTTAACTCCTATTGGATATACTAATTCTGATTTTTTAGTGTGCCAGGATTTGAGGAAATTGATATCGGGCTATGTTTTTGTCCTAAGTGGTGAAATCATAGGATGAAAAAGTATGAAGCACAGTTGTATTGCTAACTCTACTATAGAGGTCGAATATGTAGCTGCTTTTGAGGAAACAAAAGAAGCAGTCTGACTTATGAAGTTCGTTATGAATCTTAAATTCATTCTTGGTATAAAGAATGATATCACAATGTATTACGAATAATAGTGCAATAATAGTTAATACTAAGGAAACCATGAATCATAAACAAGCAAAACACATTGATTGAAAACATCATATTATATGAGAGAAGATGGAAAATGAAATAGTAGATGCAGCCAAATTTGCATTTGTTACTACCTTGTGATTTCATTTACCAAGACTGTGGTGGCTATGTAACACCCTATACCTAACCCGACCGCCAGATCCAAACTACAGGGTGTTACACTCCAAGCCTGAATTTAACTAACACATATATTAATACATTATTCATATCATATTCACATAATACAAATATTATTCAACACGGTTCTTTAATTTAAGCTAAAATTTTTTTTACAAAGGTAGCCTTACTATATTGACATATTTACTTAGTCTTAGAAATAATATTTTGTGACCATAATTACAATTCAATTCTGACCCTAAGGCTCCGTCTCTAGGTCACCCTTTTGTATGCATATTACAACTAAGAAGTAAGTCCGCTTGAGCATGGAAAATTCTAGCCTGGTCCCTCCTCGAATCTTTGAATTGCCCTTTTTACCTGCCATTCATAATAAAACACAAGTAAGTTTGAATGAACTTAGTGAATTGTCCATACCTTGAATTAGCACATCGCTAGTAGGCTTGAACTTCATGGACTAGAATTCATGTTTCACTTTGTCTGTACTAGGACAGTTCGCCAATCTTATTGGCGTAGAATTGACATAAAATTAATTGTCTCAACTTGTATTTAGTACATTATCATTAATGACACCATCGCTTATCTACTTACACATATTGGTTGCTCAACTGCATTGGATCTAATACAGACGACTTAAAAATAGGAGATTTCACATTTGGACTATACACAGTCTTGTACATATACGACTTCCACTTATGATATTTCATAAAAGTATAATTAGAAATACAAATTTATAGACATTTGACATTTTGGCAGATTATACCCACAGATTCTTTCTTCAATAATTGTCTTTGCGGACTCCTGCGCAATTACTTCCCAGAAAGATAATCCTTGCGGATTCTTACTTGTGGACTTTTGGAAGAAGACCCATAGATAATTCCCATGGCACGTAACTTGCACCAATAGATATAGATAGCCAAGTGAGGTGGGTCTTGGCGATTGGTTTCTGTTGCAGATTTCTATTAGTAGCTTGTCTTAACGAACTCAAGTTTCTAGGATGATCCTTATGGCCCATGTTTCAAACTCAAGTATACGGATCCGTAATTGTGAAAAATATAGACAAAATCATAAAAGAAGACTCTCATCTAGGGGCGGGTTCATAGACAATTAGCCATATTGCGAATACATACATATTTCACACAGAGCCTTAGACAGATGCATGCTTGAATAAGCAACTCACCCATTACGGATTAATAAAGAAAATGATTTCTCATAGAGAAATAGGTTTAAAATAGTGAACTATTTTGCAATCTTTCCAAGGGCAAAACCCCATGTATAATTATCATGTAAGCGAATCCGACAGACTATCATGTCTTACATATACAAACTCATAAAATGTGAATTCTTAAAAGAAATTCATCATATAGAAACAGATTCACATATGTGAATTACCCTGCAGGCCTCCATTGGATTATGCCATGTAGGCAAATTTGGCAGACCTCCCTAGATTATCCCATATAGGCAAATCTGACGGACTTCCCTAGATTATGCTATGGCCATAGACTTGCTTTCATTCATACGGCTTAAAGCCTTAGACTCCACAGAGTCTCATACTACCTTTAAAGGGTTTTCATATCCATGTGCATGTATTCTCCGTTCAAACCAACCAAGCCTCCGTAAAGCCAAATACTATTAATACTCATACTTTTTACCATCAGCTTGAACCTTCGCAAAATCAAATAACACATGACACAAAGTATATCCCTCCATACTTCGCATATCATTCATATAGATACATTTCATACACAAGCACTCAACCAAATACTACTGTTAATATACGACACATATTATGCCAAACATTTCATCTACACAACATGGTTAAACTTACAACCAGTCATGCATTTGCAAATCAACACACAACATGCATTACTATACATCAACATTCAGCCGTAGAATAACTCATCATTTTCAGAACACTAAGTTAAACATACCTAGCACACAATGCTATACAATATGAACAACCATTTAAGACCTGAGTTCTGGAACTCACTTGAAACTTGACACCAAATCCATCTACTTAGCTTTTCCCTTTTTTCTCAAGCCTCCTTAGCCAACTAAACATAACAACCATTTCAGAAATCCCACGAAGACAATTCACAATCATAAGAACCATAATTTGTTTGCATGTAGAGGTAATTTAATGATTATCTGCAACTTTACCCATTACAGAACAAAATCAATGAATTAACGAAAATCCTTAACTTTCTTCCTTTTTCTTAAATCCGCTAATATAGAGAGGTTAGTAAGTTTACCAACTACGAAAATTTTCAATTTCTTATGCTCAAACTTCAATCTCTTTCCTCTATGCTTAGCGCTCCTTAATCTTCTCTCTTCTAGAACAAACTTGAGAAAAATATGAAGAAAGAACAAAAAAATGAAAGAATAGCACCGGAGAATAACATCTCTCCCTTATATAATCCTCTTATACTTCTTTCACCAGAATCAATTCAATAATAATTTGTAGATATCTCTAATCATCATGTCTCCCACTAAGAAGATTTCTAGTTCAAAAGTAACTGAACTAGTTGAAATCCAATCTTTTATCAACCAGTTCACAAATTGCTCTTATTTACATTAGATCTCGTTCAATAGCGAGCTTTTCAAATTAATACTCAAAGTTGCCATTGCAAATCAAGATTTAAATTTTTCGATGTAATAGGCTAGGTGTTTTGAAAAACATATAGAGGGTATTCACTAGGCAAGTGGGAGACTGTTAGGATCTAGTGTCCTTAGTGTAGTTTTTGGTCATTTGTAATTGTAATTTTTCGAACAGATTGGTTTAATAAATTTCATCATTCACATTAATATAATTTGTATTTATCCTCATTTTTTTTACACGCAAAGCAAAATGGAAAACAAATATTGGCTAATCGATTACCTAATGTTTAACTAATATTAAGTTGCATTATATGATTGGATCATAATGTGAGAAGACAACTTATAATTAGTAGGTAATCTAAATGGTTCATAAGCTAATTGGAATTGAGAAAATTGATTAAAAGATTATTATGTCTTGGGTATCAAAGCGAATGACTCTTAAAAGATAGAGACATAAGTGTGATTGTTTGGATTGATAATACCATGGACGTGACCTAAGTACAATGAATCCTAGACCCATTTATGGATTCATTCACTTGTGATATTCATAATATGACTTAATTCAATCCTAAGTAAGTGACGAACTATATGTATGTGACTTATATGCTTTGATGTATTGAAAGCTTGAGTTTAATTGGTAATAGAGCCGAAAGTTGGTATGTTGGATATATAACTTCTACATGACATGGTTTCACTTACAATAATGAAATTTATAGCTCAAAGAAAAAGGTAAATGATATCCTCTCATTGACATTACATGAAAAATAAAAAAAAAGTAACGTAGTCATGGGTTATTTGTCTAGTACGAATGATTTAATTACTATGTGTTAGTAATGACTTTTCCATGAAGGAAGATATAGTGGTTATCATGAAATAAAATAGATATTGGGTGATCCAATTTAACCCAAAGAGATTAAGGATATCCTATAAGGGTAACACACATATGACAAGGTCATTGGAGGAACACTTGATAAGTAGCTTTTATAATGATATATAATAGGGAGAACTCAGTCATGAAACTTTAGTGGAATGACTCCATGACTAAATAATGTTACAATTAATAGATGAAGAGTTAGAACTTAATTACAAATTATTTGAACCCTAATTATATATTTCCAATCAAACCCTCTTCTAGCTCAGTACAATCTTGATGGTTTGCATTTGAATTAATGAGATGAATAAATGAAAACAACAAATTAGAAAATAGATCGCATGTATCACTATTTGTTGTGAATGTATTTTTCTCGCTATGAGTAAGAAATGCCTTAGAGATTAAATTATTTTTTTTGAATTATTTTTTAATTGATTGTGATTAAATAATTGAAGTTCAAAGTGAAAATTAAATTAATTAGTCATCGCAGTTTTGTTGAACAAGATAATTAAATTTATTTACGCTAGATTCTAGTATGGTAAAGTCATCATGGCTTTAATAGAATTAAAATTAGGTTAAGAAAATAATTTAATTAGAAAAAAATTAATTAAGTTTATTCTAAATAAAATAATACTTTGGGAAATAAAAAAAATTGTTTATTGGGTTAGTTAAATTATATGGGTTAGTTAAAAGTCTAGAAAACACATATAATAGTACTCAATACACAAAATAGGCTCAATGATCCATCTTGTAGTATGATGGGCAGCAACCCTAGTTTCCAAAATAAGGGTGAACTCTGTGAACTAGGGTGGCCATCACCCCTCCATATTCATAGTGGGGAATTATTATATTTTCTATTAAAATATTATTATTCAGTTTCTTCTTGTTCAACTAAAACTCTTGTGATTTTCTCTATGAATAGAAACCATTGGCTAGGTTAAAATAGACCATACTAAGTGTTGCCACTTTGTTAAAATTCACTGAGATTTATTCTTCTAAATTGATTCTAATTTTGAAAGAGTTCACTTTTAGGTTTTTACCCTTTGAGAGTTATTGATATTCCCACTGAAAATCAATAGAAAGTTTTCATAGTGTTCATTGGTTCATGAATTAGAGCACACACTCTAAGCAAGTCGAGGTTCAAGAATAGCGTAGAAGATCGTATTGGCCAAAAGTTGAGAAATGACTTATACTGCCTATTCCCATATACATGTATGAATTTAGTAAATAGTTTATTGCTATAAATAACACACCTACTCAAGTTTTAGGAAAAATAAAAATTTTCGCTATGCAATAAAACTTTTTTCTAAACATTATGGAAAATTTTCCTTTCTTCATAAAGTTGCATTATATTGTCTTTCAAAATGAAGCAATTCACAAGAATATGGCTAATCAAGTGGTGATATTTGCATTAGTTGGGTTCATTTGCTCAATCAACTTTTCCATGTCTTTTTTATTTTGGCAACCGAATCAACTTAGATTTCAAAAGCTCTTCAAGCATGTTTGGAACATGATATCAAGGAAAGGATACTTCCTTTCTTACCTCTCCTTCATTGTGACTCTTATTTTTCCTTTGACATAAATAGAAATGGGTTTCACAATCACATCCATTGACCGCTCAATCTCTTAATTTTCAACAAAAAATTTGCCCCATTTGCGAGTTTCTTAATTTCTAGCAACTTTCATACTCAACTCCATATCTTAAGCTCAAGTAGTTAATTCTTCAAAGGACATTGACTTGATGCATTGGAGAATGTAGTACTAGCTCCAATTCATATCTTGTTTGCACATGTTGATGAAGGAGAAATCTAACAAGTCCTCTCTGTAGTTAAGGCTTAAATTCTTCCAACGATGTATGTAATCGATGATTGGCTCATTTGTCCACTACAGTAAGTTTGTGAGCTTGATCACGCTAATACGGTGAGTGCAAAAGAATCAATTGAGAAACTCATGCTCAAGTTCTTCCCAACTACCAATCATCCTAGGCTCAAGATCAATATATTAATCAAAGACATTCCTTTTAACGATTGGACAAACTACGTCACCATGAGATCTCCATCATTGTATCCTCATGGCTCATTTGCTTATAACTATTTTACACGCCAAAATATAGGTGGAGGCAAATAGAAACTCAAAGAAAGTTGCATGTTATTATTTGCCTAATGATACACTAGCACGTGGCAACAAAATCCATTTAATCTAACAT
>CM025142.1:11571587-11581772 GCA_013467495.1 Gossypium gossypioides
TAATATTTATTTTTAAATAATAAATATTGACTAAAATAGAAAATAAAGTATTTTATTTTGATCGTCTTCAAAATTTATATTAGCATTAACTTATCACAACAAATTAAATAAATTGAATTTTAACATATTGCAACTTACTTCATACAAGTACATATAAGAAAACATAAACATATTATTTTTAATTTAAATAATATGTCATGCAAACACTTATTGTCATGCGAGCTCGATACACAAGCTCAATGTACGAACTATGTAGAATTCGGCTCGGNNNTTATGGGTCAGTAATAGTAAGTATCATAACAATTTGTCCTTCTTCTGGTTTGAAGAAGAGTTATTAAGTGACTCTTCTTGAAACCTGGCTCTATTAAGCAAGAAATAACATAAGGAAAAATGTATTGAGTACGTTTTATATTTTAATTTGCAATGTACACTTCATCATGTGTGAAGAAAGAGTACAGTTGTGTGCAGCTGATTGTGCCCTCATTCTTGGTCATATGAATCATTAAAGTGTGAAGAAAAACCCTTTTAAAAAGAGGTTACTAGAGCCTTAAAAATCACATTATTTGAATCTGAGACTTTGATAAAAAAAACGATTGTTGAGGAGAGTGATTTCAGAGGTAATCTTCTTAAAATTTCCATCGTTCTTTCAATTTTTATTTCTAGCTTTTGTTAGCACACCATGGCTAGGACTAGAGGAAGTGGCCGCGTTGCCTAGAACATCCCTTTGCGACACCGTGAAGTGAGGAGTCCAGTGGAAGCGAAGGCCTACATTTGCACCACAAAGGTAGAAGAAATGAATTGAGCATTGGTTGTTTGGGGAATTCAAATACTGAACTTAGCTTACGGTTTCTCGATTCCCGAAAGGTCAAATCGTTTGAGCGACACCAACGATGGTAGCTTTTTACTCCCACTGTACTTGACAGAAGCAAACTTTCATTTACCCTTCCACCCCCTTTTTTGTCATCTTCTCGATGAGTATAGGATAACGTCAGGGTAATTATCTGGTTTTTCATGGTGGGTCACGATGGCGTACTTCATTGAATACAATTAGCGCAATGAAGTGCCATTAATCGTTGTTTTTCAAAATTTGTATCAATTGAAGGTGTACAATCGATGAGGTGTAGTAGGTTTATTTTATTTTACTCCTTGCGAAGATGTGGGCACTATTATTTTGAACTGGTGCTCGAATCTTCATTTAGATTGATGCAAGTGTATACGGGTTAAATACAAGCTAAATTGTGATTTTGACTTTCCCACTGAGTGGTTAACACTTGGTAATGATGTGTGTTCAAGGAAGCGAGAAATTATGACAGAGATAGGTTGGGGAAATATTATAGACTTCACAAGGGTTGCGTACTAGATCTGAATGAAGTGCTAACTGTGAAAAATGTGTTTCGACATTGTCTTTTAAACCTAAGCCCCAAAGGATAGAGGTAGGCTGATGCAGATAACGATGCAGACACTGTTGGATTACTACCTGCACAGTTTGCTTAGCCACATGGAGCTATTGATGAGTTGGGGCTCATATTATTGAGGAACGAAAATGAGCCTAAAATTTATTTTTAGTGTTTTTGTAAATTAAAGCCTCGTGCATAGTCTTCGAAATCTTTAAGGAACGTATAAAGTGGTGTGAATCGTCTTATTTTAACTGTTGGTACTAATGCTACACTTGCTAGTGATGTAGGCACAATTCACTATGTTGAAGAAAGTTTAGAGGAATCCACCAGCTTATCTAGAGAGATCGATGAATACATAGATGTGTAATTTTTTATGCAGAATGTGCGATGTGGCCCCTCTAGCACTGCTGTTGGGGAGGGAAGTGCCAGTAGTAGAAAGAGGCAAATGACTACTTTTAGGATTGGTAACATTATATTAAGTAGTGAATATGAGGATAGCCTAATAAGGGAGCTTCGTCGTAAAAAGAGAAGAGATCGCGATGGACCTTCTATCGAGGTAACTCATATTACTATAGTTCCTGCCACAATTTCATCTCTACCCATTTCTCCTGTTACTTCTCTAACACCACAAAGACTGATAACTGATGATGCCTTTGGAGTTATTATTTATCATAGTCCCCTAGTGGTTCCATGAAATTCACTGCTCTTGGTGTTGAAACAGGGACTTTATTTCTATGGCGAGAGCACCTCAGCATGCAGAAGTTTACCTTCAGTCCTAATGAGATAAGGAAACAATGAAAAAATTATATGTCTGAAGAAGCAAAGGAGCATATCTGCCCATTTGGATTATAGTAACACAAGTAGGCCTTCACTTCAAGAGTTAGCACTTTCTCTACAAGTGATATTAGCTGAAGCTAGCTTGGTCAGCGTGGGGCTCGTTGAGGGCATTAACGAGGCAAAACTTAAGAATAGAGAAATTAAAAATATTCATCAATCCACTCTAGAGGTGCTAGAACAAGCTCGCGAGCTACATGTGAACTTAGTTGAAGATAATAAGAAGCTATTGTAACAAAACAAGAGGTTGCAAGAGTGTTTTGCCCTTGTTAAGAAGGAAGTTGAAAAATTACACGGGGAGATCACAGGTGAGCGAGCTGACAAAAGTGTCTTGGAAGCTACCCTAAAAAACATGGATGATCAGCACAAAGCTACTATGGCTAACTTGGTGAAAAGTCATAAGGAAGCTGTTTCCTTGTTTGTTTAGTCAACCTTCCTTCAATAGCCCCCACTTCACTCAATTGATCCACCTTTTATACCTTTGTCCCCCCTTGTAAGACATTCTCACCCCCTTACCATACCATTGTCGTCCCATGCACCTAGACACTCCTAAACTCCCATTTGTTTTTCATTTCACTTTTCTCTCATACTTCCTCTCTTTTCCTCCCCCATCAACTACTACTTCTTTTACTTTTTACCACCAAACCACCACCGACGGCCACCATATCATCACCAAATCACCACCACAACACCACAAAGACCTCCCCTCTCTTCTACGCCTCCTCCACACTTCACCATCGTCACATCATCACGCACTATTTTTCACTAATTTTCATCTTCCCTTCATTTCTTTAATTAAAATCGAACTACTAATCCTCTTCTCTTATTTTTCATAGTTCTCTTACGATCCTAATCCTTTTCTCTATTGTAACCGAACTATTGTGGGATCAAAGACTCACCTATTCCTTGGAATTATCGTAAGTAATCTTTAAAGTTATGATAAAAATATTTTCTTTTTCATTTCCAAAAACTGAATCTAACATTGATTTGTACACTCTTGTGAAGTGTTCTTCTTTAACCATTCGGATCCAGAATCTTGCTTTAGGAAAAGTGAATTTGCATAAACAATCGATAAGTAAGTTTTTCTAATTGATCTTCGATATGGGATTTTTATGTAATGATTCAACATTTTAACACAAGGTATTAGTTTTATTAATAAAAAGAATTCAAAGTCAAAATACTTTCCTTAGAGTTGGAATCGGAAATAGAGACAGTGTTGTTGGATCTACCAATCAATGTGTGGGTTTAAACTTATAAATAACATGTGTTATGTATATAATTGTTTACTAAATATAAGTATAAAAATTAATATTTTGTTATTAAGATCATGATACATGGAAACATTTGAGTACACTAAGTACTCAAATGAGGGGTTATTAAATTCGTTAAATCGATTGAAATCCAAGTAAGTAGTTTGACACTATTTAAATTTGTCATACTGTGATTTTGTTGTGTTATTCACTAATGTATGTGATACATTTTTTATTTTTATCCAACACTTATGAAATGTGATATAATGACCATATTTTGTTTTTGCATGAAAAATACTATATCATGCCACTGTTTCTGATAATGAGATTTGACTAGCATGAAAAGCATGCTTACTATGTTAATACGTAAAGAAATTCAATTCGCATGTTATGTAACCTCCCTAACCTAGCCTAGATGTTATGGCTAGATTGAGAAGGCTACATTAGCCACTGAAATGCCTAACATAACTTACATCACTTTTGAAGACCTTCAATAAACTTATTTTAGAGAAAAATCGTAGTTGTACTTTTGTATTAGTTTAAAACATTCATTTATTAGGTCAACTGTACTTAAGATTCATTTTATTGTTGATAGTGTTGTTTTAGAAAAATTGTTTGCTTGTTGCTCTTCTTTGTAAAAACTCGATGTTAAACAAATGTAGTGAAAAAAAACATTTTTCAAGTTATTTTGGAAACCTAGTTGCCTTTTCAATTTGTTTTTTTTTTCAAAAACGGTTCCTTTGCAATGCAGCGAAAATTAAGGAACAATGTCAAATTTTACTTAAGTCCGATATCATGCATTTTTTGGTTATTATGCTTAAGTAATCCATGCTTGCAAAAATCTCCAAATGGAAAGTTACCAAGTCACAGACCAAAAATAATTAAAAGTGACAAACCACAACCAATAGAGATTTATTAATAATACTTATTAAAAATACTCAAAGGTCTAAAGTGATTCTCCGAATGCCGGGTCCGATACTAGTTTCGAGGTTTACCTGAAAAGTTAAACACTATGGGGGGTAAGCCTATGAAAGCTCAATGTGAGTTGAACAGTAATTTAAACGAACATAAATATCAAATAAAGTAAAACATATTAGCAGAAGAACACAAAACCATTATTAAAATTTCATATCATTACATAACCATTATCAAATCGAAGTCAAATAGTGTGTGAGTATGGGTCATCATTCATTCGAGTATAATCATTAATTTTGATACCATTCAATACAACACAATATAATACATAGCATAAATCAATAACATTCGAGTATGTCGTGAGCATGATGCAATGCAAAAAGATTCTTACCCCAACCATCCGCTACACACCATGAGTTCCCTAGAACCCGACTTCCAAACTTCAACGAGTGCGAGCAAAGCTTGGCGTGGTAAAAACCACCCATATATCATAAATGCAAAAAATCTGCTGAATAATATATGTTGCGATAAAATCGCAACCCCCTCGATACTCCAGGTGTAGTGCACTAACTACGTATAAATGCGAGTTTAAAATGTCACCGGTACTATACGAAACTCTTCCGTCACCACAACGATTATCCACCTCAATGCTCATACATAGCCATAATTCAATTCTTTCACATTAAATTGGCCTGTACAACACGGCTTTAATTATCAAATACTTTCAGAATATGAAATCAATAATCCAACTTTCCAATTACCATTAAGATGGTATCATTCACAAATCACAATTTCATGTACATTCACAACTTTTCTGTGTGCATGCATAACGGTCTTACGAACATTCATAGCAAATCACTTGTACGGATATATCATGCATAAGCCTTATTTTCATTCAAAAACATGCTATACATACAACCAATAATTCATCAAATTACCCAAACATTCATGACAATGTCAATCATTCAACCATTCCATCAAACTAGCAACATTGCTATTATGCCAAATAGTTAGCGCTCGAAACGTACTTGATTCGGCCACTCACAAATTTAATTACTTAGCTATTAAGCCAAGCCTAATTAGCAAGCTAAATAATCAATTAATTCATAAAAAATATTAGTACCAATTAGGTTATTGAGTTTAGGACACACATCTTATTTTACGCTCTTTTTGTAGCACACTAGCAAATCTTGCAGTTTCTCTAATAAACTTTAAAACGAACCTACATTAAAAATCAGTATAAAACTCAATCAATACACCTCTTAAACAACCTTTAAACATCCACTTATGGGTTCAATCCAATTGTCACAATCAAAACAATTTTTTGAATCCAAACTAGTTAGATTTCTTACACTGATTTGTGGCGAATCATATGCACGAACATCTTTCGGCTTTACTGTTGATTTAGGGCGTTTAAGTCTGCACCTACCACATTTAATTAATAAAAAAATCAGTAGCTAATACATGATTAAAAATTCTTTATTTGATGGCAGCAAGGTGGTGGGAAAGATGATGCAAGATCTTGTAGCAAGAAAAAAATAAAAAGATGATAAATCAAAAGCTATGGACAGCACAACAATACAGAAAAAAAGAAAAAAAATTGAAAACAAGGGGGAGGAGAGAATGAGACGGACGACTAGGGTGAGGGAAAAAAAATTAAAGGCTTATCATTTTGTGTAAAAATAATATTTATATCTAGGTTTATAAGGGTATGGATGGCACACTCATAAAAAAAAAGGATTTTGTACGGGAAAGGATTCAAACTTGGGACCTTAATTTAAATTTCATGTTTTTCCATTTATCAATAACTGCTAGGCTATTTCCTAATTTTTGAAATAATTTTGCAATATTTATTTTAAAAATAAGGCGTGTCACATACTAAGGTTTGATGCAAAATTTGCAAAATAATAAAAATAGTTCGAGAGAAGGAATTTGAACTTGGGTTTCAAGAAACGTTTCACTAACACTTAACCAACAAACCAATACCTCATTTATTTCCTAAAAACACACAGATAATCTCAAAAATTAGGGTATGACCACACTCTCTCAATTCCCATACCCGATTATACTAACCCCCAATTTTTGGGATGTTACATATTAAGCATGCCTATTGAAATATTCTATTCTGTGTGTCATATCACATGTCTGGGGTTGAGATAAGATTATATGGAGGAAGATTCTAGCAGTTTAATAATTTGCATGTTCTGGTGGTTTAACCACATTATCTGGAAGTATATCTGCAATTTTAGTGGCTTGTCAACAATTATCTGTATATGGTAGCTCATCTGTATTATCTGGTGGCTTATCCATAATATTGATGTGTTATTGGATGGATGAGTTCTGGGAGAACTCTTTTATGGTGTGTAGTAGAAATGGGTAGGAACGATTTCTAAAAACTATGCATTGATTTCTGAAAAATTCTGCATTTACATTACCATGTATATCGATATATGTGAAATTGGCCTATTTGTTTACTTTCTGTTATCTTTTTGAATTATGTGATTTATTCACTGTTATGTTTTAAGTAAGACTCATACTGGGCTTAAAAAGCTCACCCTCCATTTCTTGACATTTTAGATAATAATCGAGGTTAGGACATGGGCTCAGCTTACGGAGGTGCACTCAGATATTTTAGTATAAACTTTTACACTTTATCATTCGATAATTTGGGACTGTTTATTTATTATTGCGGATTGTAGCATGGGACACTTATTTGAATTTTGGATTTTTTGATGTTTTTGCATGAGTTGGTTTTTAAAACTATTATTTAAAATAGTTAATCAATTTGCTAAGAAAAATTGGATTTTCAACTAAATGACAAAATCAATCCAATATTATTATTTCAACTTAAGAATACGTTTTTAGGAAACTTACATCTATTTAGTCATTTATTCAATAATTTTATGAAATGTATCAAATTACAAATTTTAAACAAGTAAGATTTGGTCCATTGTGACACTTTCAAAATGTGATGACTTCTTTAAATGATCAATACTTATACTTTTCAAAGCTAATCAATTTATGATAATTCCTTTCCTAAAATATTTAAAGACAATATTTTAGATTTTCTCGTGCAAATCAAAACACTTATTTTAAAGGTAAGAAATGACAATTATCGAAAGAAAATAACTAAATGTTTTTTTGCGCCATTAACATGGCCAATGTGATTTTTAAGATTTGACCATAACGTTTAAGCCATGTTTAGGGGGTTACAGACGGGTACTCATACATTTGGCAAATTCCCAGGATGAGTTGAATACCATCAGTTTACCAATCAAATCACATTCTAGCTTAACCCAATATATACTTAAACTGATATTGAACTATCCAGATCATTTGAAATAATTACACACTTATCTGTTACAAAACACAAAGTTACTCACGATAACACACAGCTCAGATTCCATAAGATTTTCAAGTGAGGCATGAAACTGTTGAAATATAACGGATGCTAAATAATTAGGTTTCAGCATTACGTAACGCAAACGGAATCCAATTGACAAATGCTCATATCTTTCATGACTACAAATATGCCCATATTCTAGACTAATAGACTACCATGGTGGATACCCTCTTTGAACATACATATACACACTTCTTTTCAAGAGACTTCCCTTAAGACTTATTAGATTACATCATTGAACTAATTCAACTAAATTAACTTCAAATGTATCATAACCTTACCATATACTTATCTAACAAGGAATTCTCAGAACTTATACAGAACTTGCCACAAAGGCTTAGCAAATCACTCCACACCGAAAAACATACAGAATCACGTGTTTACTATCTCGACGAACTTTCACAGCAGGTGTCATGGGTTTCTCCCTTATGGATTTATACTTAACTTCATTTTGGGATCTACCAATTTGATTATGTATTATCGAAGGTTTCAACATGAATATTCATATCATCATATTATACTATGCCATAGGACTCAGCCACATGAACTTACATACTCTCATGTCGTGATCTACTAGTCTAGTCTTCATCTTATTAGAGGCTACACCATGAGTGTTCTCATAACATAAATTGTCATGGGTTTCAACCACATGGTCTTATACTTATTTTTGTTTCATGATCTGCTAGTTTGGTTAGCAATATACCTGCCTTACCAGAGACATCATAAGGGATGTTTTATCCAAAATTTATTTACACATAGCTGATCGATTCGTACATTCATTATATCATGCCTTACCTGTATACTTACCAATCACTTTTTATTCATACATAACTTCATTATACACATATAACATCTTTACTATACTTCACAACTTATTCATTATCTGAGGTTTTTTCATTATATATATGTATTTACTTGAACAATTAACATGTAGGAGTCAGAACAGTGACTCACCTAAACTGTAGCTCGAAGCTCCAGACTCGGACATCTATCTCAACCCAGCAGCAACAACTACTCAAAGAATACAGATTCATCATTAAAACTCATTTACACACAAATTACTAACATCTCAATCATAGATAACCCCCGTGCAAGACCTCGTATTCATATCTTATTGTTCATATAATTCTTAACATCTTTACTCCTTCAAAAACTTAACATGCAAAGTTATAATACTTACCAGGAGGTAGAACAATAACTAATTAAATCAAGAACCTTAGCTTCCAACTTAATGAGAAAAAAAGATAACATTTAGATTTAAGAAATGGGAAGCAAAGAGTAATACTAAAGGAAGAAGAAAACTTCCTCACAAACCCTTTTCACCCACATATATATAACCAACTTCTCTTGTTGGAACTTGACAAGTGTCGACTATACCTAGAATTTATCCTTCTTAATGGCCTACAGGTTCTTAGAGAAACATAAATGAGCATACTGTATGATTAATATTTGACTAGTCAATCTAGTTTACTCCTAACCAGATCTCATTACAAAACCCAACTAACACGGTACTCAAGCAACTTGGCGTACTATGCATATGGTGGTAACTCACTCGACTTATACTTCACTTGATATGCCCTTCTCTTAAATAATAGAATAAGAATAACCTAAAACCTTTATTTGCCTCTATGACGGTTACCATACGCCATATTCCAATTCGCTAGAAGATTGTAACATGGCAGATTACAGTACGCCAAACAGATAACTTCACAGCTCTACGCCTTAAACTCGGATTCGCAGACTTAAGGTATGATAGGAATAAATTGCTCACACAAGCTGACAGTATATCAGGGTTGCTCACACAATGTGATATTATAATTATATTGCTTATACAAACTGACATTATATCGAGGTTACCCGTTCGGGCTAAACCTTCAATATGTATAACCCGAGAATTTGTAACAAACGTTAGATCTCACAATAATATGTAAAATCCCTGATCAAATGCGTATATAAACCTAATGGCATGCCATATATATCCTTGCCTTTACTAAGTTCATATGGGTCTCATTTATATATATCATTACGAATACCTGTATCGAGTTATACATTTCATTTACAAGTCCTGTAACATTAAATTTTTATATTTATATTCCCATACTAAATCATAATAGCCAATATTTGCATGACTATTTAGTCCAACCCAATTTAAATTCTATGTGCCAAATTCACTAAATTCTATTTAAATGTAACACATGGATAAGTTCAAATATAATTCAAACATAAAATAAAATAGAGTGGTAAGTCCCATATGAACTTACTTGTTCAAAATGATGTAAAGTGGATACTTTAGGGGCTAATCCACAATTTTACTTTTTTCTTGATCAACTCCACTTCGATTCGTTTCTTGATCTAAATAATCATTTTATATCGACAATCAATACCA
>CM025142.1:11619411-11634052 GCA_013467495.1 Gossypium gossypioides
CAAAGACGAATATAATTTATTCAACGAATCAAGGGGTGGGCGTCTTAGCCTATTAGTAAAGTGAATTTACAAGTAATTTAAGAAAAAAACTCATGAATAATAATGTAACTTATATCCTAAGTAAATATTTTAATATAATTGAAAAACCAATAGAAAAGAACTAAAAATACCTATGATTTATTCCAGGCGATAAGGTTCAAAATAATTAGGTGAAATATATCATAATAGTGATTTAAAAGAGATAAAATACCAAATAAATCAAAATAATCTTCGCTGTATGAAGAGGTTGATTTCTATAAGGATATATGGTTGAATTAATCTCAATCTCTTCAATTTCTTCATGAATAAATAACATATAGGTGGCCGACCATTCTTGTTCTCCCTTGGACGACTTTGTAAGTTATTTTGGGATCCCAATTTCCACCCAATTTCTTGTGTACTCTCTCTCTAAATTCTATTTAGTTGGCCTAGAACATTAAAATAAAACACAAGTCCATTAACACAATCTGTGTAACATCCTATTCTCGACCCGATCATCAGGTCCGAACTACAGAATGTCAAATTCATAATCAAAGCAATTACGATCTCATTTGCAAATCAATTAAATAATTTATACATGCTATTAAATTCAATATATAATTACAATATATTATATAATTATATACATGATCTAAACGAGCTTACGAAAGCTTTTTCCATAACTCTAGACCAATTGAGGACTAAAATGTAAAAATTTTAAAATTTTTGAGTTGGCGTCGTTACGTTGAGGGTATCATGTCGCAACCTTGAAAAAACAATGAGTGTCGTAGCGACGTTGGACGTCTTTCGTCGCGATATCACTTATTGATTCCACAATATCATTGAACATAAGATCACAACAACTCAATATATGAACATTAGCATGCTTACATTCATTTAAGCTTTATGCTATTTACATAGATGTCATAAAATTGTCACATCCCGAAAATCGGGTTAGGAGAATTTGGATTCATGGACCAAGAGTTGTTGTTATGACTCTTAGTTAAAAGTTTGTAAAATTATGAAAAAAATTGAGTTACTGGCTAAATGGTTAAGAATTAGTGTAATTATCCTTGAAGACTTGAGTTTGATTCCTTTGCAAAGTATTAAATTTTAGTATTTTGCTCCCCTTGTGAAAAAATTTTAGTCCGACTCAATTACTGATTTATCTCTGGATTAATTCGATAATTTAGCAATTATCTTTAGTTTATCTGTTGACTTATCAGCTTTTGAAAATTAATATGTGCATATTTTATTTTGTTTTTGTTTTTTCCCCTTTTCTTTCTCTCTCTCTTTTTTGCCATCTTTCTTTTTTCTCCTCTATGGTTGATTTCGCAGCTACCATTTTCAGCACCTTTGCTGTCCATTTTAGTCACCATAGCCACACCTCATTGACCTAAGAATTGATCTCTCTTTTACTCTCCAAAGTCGCCCTTGTGTTCCCTCTTTTTGTCCTTTTTTTTTTCCCACAGTGTTTGCTACCATTTTTAAACACTTAAATCGTCCTCATTGGTGCCACTTTCCAGCCCATTTTCTGCCATTTTTGTTGCACCAAAATTGTCCCTTTTTGCTGTCCATTTTAACCTCTTGCTGCCATTTAATCTTACTTTTGTGCCACACATCACAACCCTCAGTTTTTTTGTTTTCATTTGTTTCATTGTCGCTCCCTTAAACACCTTTTTGGTCGCTGTTTTGTTCTTTTTTATTATTACCGCACCTATAGTTTGATTTTATTCTCTCATTTTTCATTAGTTAAATCAACCCCTAATCTTGCTCGTTTAGTGTGCATCTCAGATCTAGAAATCAGAGTGCGTAAGTGTTTTTTTTTTTAGCATCATTTTAGTTTTATTAATTCTTTTAATTTGGCCAATTGCTTCCAAAGGCCATAGGTGGTTAATCCTTACTAATTTGAGTGTTAGTTTTATGTTAGTAACCGATTTAAATGCTCTGGATCAGCCTTGACTTCCGAGGTTGCTTTAATTTATATTCAAAGCCGAAGTAAAAATTAAATCGACCTAGTGTAGACTTAAGATCTAGGAGTTGTGGATTAAGCAGTAGTGCACTGGTTTAGCATTAATCAGGTGTGGGTTCTAAACTTTATGTGTGATTGTATAATGATCTATAATTGTAGTTGCTTGCTAAAATTTTGTACATGGCCAAATGGTAAGTGAAATTGGTATATTGGTCGATTGAGGTAAGTAAATTAACTGAGTGGTGTGCTTATTAAATATGTTTCATGAATTGAATTTTTGCATGACTTGAAATATGGCGATTGTGATGTTGAGTATTGTTGCTTTGTAAGCATGCCATTAATTGAAATCGAATTGATAAGTATGCCATTGTTATTGATATATGGAAAGCATGATAAGCATGAATTGTTTCATTGAAAAGTATGCCATATTGCATTGTATGGGGTTGATTTTTGTGGATGACGGAGGAATTTCAAGGAGTATTGGCGGCATACCCGTAATCATTGGTTAGTCAGTATACTGCATCAGAGTATTAGGGAGATTGACAGCTTGTCTACAGTTGATATTGGCGATTTATTTGCAACTTTAATTAACAATTTTAACTGCAAGATTGATATTGGTGGTTCAACCACACTGAGCTTTGGATCCAATTGTTTGGTGTTTGGATGATGAGTTTTGGGGAACTCGTGATGTGTAGCAGATGGTATGTGTGTGACTTGCATTGTTGCATAAAATGTGTCATGAACATGACATTTGAGAAATTTGTTGAATTGATGCCATAGATTTTTGATAAAATTGCTACCTAATGATTAATTGTCTTACCGTTTGAAATTGTGAATATTCTTTGGTTGCCTTGTTTAGACTCATTGAGCTATTGAAACTCAGTCCCCTTAGTTTAAAATTTTCAAGTAACCTATGAGCTTAGGATTGGATTTGGGCCTTCGGAATTCTCGTCGTGGAAACTAAACTTATTTAAAGTTTAGAATTAGTTTTTATTTGAATTGTAATTGCTTTTATTTCTTTTGGATTTCGGGATTTTGGGATGCGTTATTTGGGTTTAATTGCATGCATGGTTTTTATTGCAATGAATTGACCTAATAATCGGTAATTGCATGATATTGAGCTTAAGTGAAAATTATGATTTTCCGTTGCATGGTAAAGAAATCGATTTTGAAAATATAAACTATTTTGTGATTTGAATGCATTTTTTTTTCTTTTCCAAAATGTCATTACTAAGTAAATGAACGATAATTATAAAGATGACTCTAAAACTTGATGTTTTAACAAAGATGACGAGTTCTATAAAGACATAATTGCATAAAATACCCTCAATGTTTATGGGTTTTGAGTTTGAGCATTTAACCTTTTTTCATTAACACCTTTAATGTTACGAATTTTTTTCAAAAATCAGCTCAATTTTAACAGTAAATGTGAGTTGACCATCAATCAAGTTGCATGTCAACAATGTAGCCTATGTGGCAGCCACATAAGCATGATGTCATAGATGACATAATCTATTTAACATTTTTTTTCATTTTGTTTCCGTCTTCTTTTCTCTTTCCCTTTTTCCCCCTATTCTGAAACCAAACTTCAATTTGGCGAGGACAAAGATTTAATTGCTAAGCCAGTGCAAGCTTTTGCTTCTTAATAAAAAAATTAAAATAAAAAAATAAAAAATTTAAAGCAAAACCCAAGAGGCAGGTAAAGGAAATTTGGATTCTCATTCGAGCTCAAAGTTTGATGCAAATCGCAATGAAGAGGCTTCAAAAGGAGTTTTACCAGATTTTATCGATGAACCGGGCTCATTTGGATTCGGAATTGATTTCCACTCGATCATCATAGACATCCATGCAATCAAGGACTAGTTAGAAGCCATGAAGATTTCAACGCAGACACTTTTTACTAGAGAAAGAATCCTCTGTGATTTCATCTTTTCCTCATCGGAATCGAATTAGAGAATCTTGCTTTTCAGAGATTACAAAAGAAGGTGTCGTCTTTCTGTTTGAATTCCTTGTTGTCGTTGCTAAGGTGAAAAAATCGTCGCCGGAGTGAATTTTTTGACTTCTCGGCATGTACACGGCTATTTCAGATATCTGGCTAGTGATCAAAACGACCTTTTCTTTTGAATTGATTTCAGCTGTTCGATCTTAAGCTCTTAACTCAATGGCTCGACTTAGTAAGTCAGTGTGGTTGTTGTTATTAGATTTTAAGTCCATGATCCTGGCCGATTACGGTAACATCCTCACTGACATTATCTCATCTTGGCCACAGCTGGCGAAATCATCTTTGCCAAAAATTTGCTTTTACAGTCATGTTTCCAATGAATCTCCAACACCGCCCATCTCTGACCGCATTTCGCGGCTTATTCTCGTCCTCTCTGCAAACTAAATAGCAAAGCCAAGTATTACAAAGACGTTGTTGTTTCATACTTATTCTTAGCCAACAATCTCCAGTACGTAATCTCCAGAATCCATAAATCCAATCTTCATCACTTACTCAGTAAGGAATGGATCACTAAACACGAAGCCAAGGTGAATCAGCTGGCAACGAGTTAGAAGCGGTTCGCATCTGGAAAATCCAACAGCCCCGATGATTTGAAGATCTTGACTTTTTTTTCTTTGGGGAGGAGGGTTCCTTTGATTTGATAAAAAAAGATACTGGAAAGATAGTTATAAAAGAAAAACACCCAAATGAAAATGCTAAAAAAAACACAAGTGCATCAGCTAGAGGGGAGGAGAGAAAGAGAGAAGAAGAAAGAAGACGAAAACAAAATGAAAGAAAATTGTTAAATAGATGACATAATCTATGAAATCGTGCTGATGTGGCATGCCACATAGGCTACATTGTGGACCTCAGTTTTGATTGACGGTCAACTCACGTTTACCGTTAAAATTAGGTTGATTTTTGAAAAAATTGTAACATTGAGGGTGTCAATAAAAAAAAGGTTAAGGACTCAAACCCAAAAACCCATAAAGGTTGAGGGTATTTTATGGAATTATGCCTTATGTAAACTTAACAAAAATGATGATTTTCAAAAAACGATATTATTTGGCCATTTCGATGGTCCATGTAGTCAATGTAACATTCAAGATTCGGTCATAACGTCTAGGTCGGGGTGTTACAAAAATAACTAATGTGCCATAGATCAAACTAGCATTTGCTACCCAAAATACCAAATCAACAATTTACTACTTAAAATTGTTAGATCTGGTGCCCTAAGTGTAGTATTTTCGTCTAAGTAAACTTGTAATTTTTTTGAATAAAATTATTTATTAATTACATTAATACTTTGTATATTGTCCTCATGTGTTTTTTGCATGTAAAGCAAAATAAAAGCAAATGTTGCTCATTGGTTGTCTAATGTTTAACTAATATTAAGCAGTATTACGTGGTCGGATCGTAATACGGAAAGACAACTTATATTAGTAGACAAACCTAAACATGTCCTTAGTCTAATCAGAAATGAGCAAACCAATTAAAAGATTAATATGTCGTCTATCAAGTCCAATTGGGGAAATGCTTTGTCTTAGGCATCAAATCAGATGACTCCTAGAAATAGATACATAGACGAGACTAACTAGACTGACAATACATTGGATTGGACTTAAGAAGAATAGATCCTGAATCTGTTTATGGATTTATTCAGTTGTGACATTCATGGTGTGGCATACCAAAATCCTGAATGGATAGAGGATTACGTATGCGTGACTCATACACTTTAATGTAAGTAAAAGCCTGAGTTCGGATAGATAAAAAATTGAAAGCTGATGCATTGGGTGTATGACTTCTACAGTATGTAGCGCCATTCACAACAGTGGAATTCATAGCCCGAGACATGAGTAAATGATATCCTCTCATTGGAATTACATGGTTGATGAAAAGTAGACGTGGCCACGGGTAGTTCATCTTTGTGATGAATGACTTGATTACTATTTGATAGTAATTAACTTTCATGAAGGAAGATGTAATGATTACCATGAGATAAAATAGGATCATTTTGAGAGAACGAATATTATCTCAAAGAGATTAAGGATATTAGGGTAACACACTTGTTACGAGGTTTTTGGATGAGCACTAATCTAGTTGCTTTCGTAATGATATGTCGTTGGGGAGAGCTCAGTCACGATACTATAATGGAATGACATCGTGACTAAATGAGTTTATAATTAATAGATGAAAAGATGGAACTTAATTATAAATCATTTGAGCCTCAATCGCATATGTCCAATCGGTCCATCCACTAGCTCGTTGAAACCAAAAATGAATTGCATGTTGAATAATATGAACAAAAATGAATAAAAATGGTGAAAAATGGAATCATTTGGAAATGAATGTGGTTTTCTCCAAAATGAAAATGAAAATGATCTGAAAATTGAATTTATAATTTTCAAATTAAATGAAGTTCAAAAATGGAAATAAATCATTTGGTTATAGTGAACCGTTGGATATGGAAATATTAAATATATTTTCTCATAGATTCTTTTACGGTAAAGTCGTCATGATTTTAACGGAATTAGAATTAAGTTGAGAAAAGTATTTAATTAGAAATATATTGAAGTTTATTTTGGGAAATAGAAAAACAATTATTGGGTTGGATCAAATTATAAAGTATTGAGTTAAAAGCTCGGGTTTATATGGAAGAGGCCTAAAAGCCCCTTATGTAAAAGGGTGGGACAGAAAACCCTAGTATTATTAACTAGGGTTGTCGCTCCCTACACTCTTGGTTAGATTAGAAGTTTATTTTTCTAGTTGAAATAAACTTTTACAATTCAACAAGGGTTCTACATTCTCTCCCTATAAATAGATGGCACTAGTAGGGCTATTGACACAACTTTTATATATCGTTATTCTGCCAAAAAATAAAGACTCTTATTCTTTAAGAATTAAATATATTTTCTGGAATAACGATTCTACCAGTTTCTATTTGAGAAGAGAATTTTCATTTTCACCCTAAAGAAAAGAAAACTATTTCTACTTCTATGTTTTGATTCGAATCGTTCAAGTCCACTCTCGAAGCAATTCATGGTACGAGAATAACATAGAAGATCATTTAGTGGAAAGTCGGGAATGACAAGGATCCGTCTATTTGAAAACATAGGTGTGAGTTTAGTCTAGAGTTTATTGCTATAAATATAAAAAATCGGGTCAATTTTCAAGAATTTTATTTTTGCTGTGCAAGAAAACTATTTTCAAACCGGATTTTTCGAACAAAAACCAACTCGATTATAGGTACATGCCACATATATAAAACATAAAGAACTACACAAGCATTGCTAAGTCAAGAATTGCGGTATAGATGCTCCTTCACTGCTCAAGACTTCGAGATCTATGGATTCATGAGCACTAAAATAAACAAACCGTACGCTGAATGATAAAGCTCAGTGGTAATTTCATGATTCAAGTCATATAAATGAAAGTATTAACATGATAAGAATATAATCAATGTATGATCAAGTTTCAGCCATTTCAATTCACTTATTCATGTCTCATAAATCAATTCATAAACTATCATGTCATACTTTCTAACATCTAGAATACAATCATTTCCATTTCAACTTATAACAATCTGGCATTTAGTGCATATTGGAATATAATTGAAGTATCATGCGCTTAGTGTTATCATATCATTATGGCAGTTAGTGCATCATCGGAAAGTCCGAAGTAATATGCGCTCAACGCTATCATATCATTCTGGCATATAGTGCATGATGAAAATATAACTGAGTAATATATCTGGCACCTCAATGCATCATCAAAAAGTTTGAAGCAATATATCTTGCAACTCAATGCATCATATCATACTAACACTTAGTGCATCATCGGAATATAACAGAAGTATAAAATCGTACGCAATATATTCCTATGGCATGCCAACTATATCCGACTCTACTCGAATAGTTAATATACCAATTTCCAATTACATATCATTACCTGTTCAATATCATAGTTCCATACCATTTCCGTCATCAATAAAGAGTACAAATCATTTAACAAGTTCATATCATACTCTTTTTTACTATGTCCAAATCAATTCAATTCATGAGACAAGTAATGATCTTAACTCAATAGCTAGTATGCAACAGCCATGTATGTATAACATCATATATATATTGAACCTTAATCACAAAAGTACAAACCGAATTTCCATTACTCGTCTACAACTATCGTTTTTCCTTTCTCTCAAAATGGCCTGAGTTTGTTTTTAGCTACGCTGGATGAATCAATCATAAAAACAATATCAGTTCACATTCAATTCACATTCCAACTATTTTACATTTTATTCATTTTAGTCTCTATACTTGGGATACTCATATTTTTCCATATCTAACATCGGATTAAAATTTGATTTCACATTTTTCATTAGGGACCTTATATTTTCTATCATCACCATTTCGCACTAACTTACAAAAGAAAAATAGTTTAATAACCATTTTGGTCATTTGGATAATTGCAAACTAGGTCCTTAGGCATTTTCCAAATTTAAACTCAACAGCTATTGGACTTTTACAATTTAGTTCTTGAGCTTTAATTAACAATTTTCTTGGTTAAATTACTTAACCGATCTTTAATATATTTCATATTAACTCCATGTATCATCCTATTTTATCTTTACAGACCCAATTTATGTAAATAAGGTTCTGCAACCTTATTTTTTGACACCGCTAAAAATCGAGTCATTATAGTTTGGGCGACAAACTTAATTAATTCTTAACCTAATTTAAAACTTCATCTGTAGCACCCATAACCCTTTTTCGTTACTGAATTAGGGTTATGGAGTATTACCAGATGATTCAGAACAATCAATAACAGATAGCATCAAGTTACCAAATTAATTAACGAAATTCATAAATAATTCAGATTGGAGTAAAACCTACACTTATAGGCCTTAAATCGAGCCTACGAGGCCTTTCAAATAGTTTAGGAACAATCAGGGATTCGAGACAAAACAGAAGATTTGGGGCAAAAGTGAAAATTTTTAAAACATGGGTCACACGGCCGTGTGGTTCCAGACATGGCCATGTGGCTACTCCACACGCTTGTGTGCTCACGCATGTGTCTTCCCGTGTAACTCACTAACTTGGGTTACACGGCCGTGTCGTAGGTCATACGCCAGCTCGTGTGCACTCTGCACCTAACACATTCGGGGCACACACCCGTGTGGGTTGTGCGTGTGCTACACACAGCCCTGTGTGCCCAAAAATGACCCAAAATGTGCTCATTTTTCCTTCAAATGCTTAAATACCTAAACCAACTTATAGCATATGATCATAAGACCTCAAAACACATTCAAGAACAACCAAAATATGCCAAATCAACAATCAAAGACCAAACCAATGTGTCATCAATGATACCACATCTCAATCACCCAAACATTTCACTACTTTAGTTACATTAGACAAGCCACGACACACTCAAATATAACTTATCTTCAATTTCTTTATACCATACCTAATTCAAGCCACACTTATGATCTCATGCTTGTTCACTTATGCTTAAACATGGAATTAAAAATACATTCCTCATTTAACAACTCATACCACAACATCACAATGCACAACCAAACACATTACGTGTACTTATGAAACATTACAGAACATGACTGAATGTTCCTATTAAATGCCATATAAGCCAAGTCGAATTCAAAATCTACCAAAAGATCATCGGATAGTGTGGTTCTTCAATTTGATCCAATCCAATCTCCCAATTTCCATAAAATGTAATCTATATAGAAAGAGACAAGGACACGAGTAAGCTTTCACAAAGCTTAGTAAGTTTGTCGATTAAACAATAAAGCTTACCATATTAAAATAATAATTCAAATAACAAGATTTATAAACAGAGTTCCTGTTAACAAGGTTATTAACAGAATTCTTGTCAATCACAGCTCACAACAGGTGAGTAATGCTCTAACAATAGTACAAATCAATTTTTCACATTTCAAGAACATTCAGTGATCAATAAACAATGCCTGATGAATGATACATGGATACGAGTACAAGCTTAACCATCCAGAACACACCAGAAGCTCATATGAGCCAATCCAAACGATAACACACCTCAACATTAAGTGCCTAGCCCGTAGGCTAACATTCACCCCCGTAAAACACTAGGAAACATTATAATATAACTCGATAGTCCACAACAAATACAAGACCTCAATATATTCCGTGAACAGAGCATATACAGAAATCATCTTCACATCTCAAATCAATCTCGTACCACGCGCAAAAGAACCTATTGGCATGCCAATCATACTCTATTCTACGTTTACCAACTCAGAGTATTTCAATCAGTAATCGATACCATATCAATTCGTTATTTCCATTCTCAATTACATACATCAATATTATCCAACATTATACAATTAAGTTCACATAATACATTTAAAATGTATTAAAATTAAATCGAACGAACTTACTAGACTAAACTACAGCGACAACAATGGTACATGGACTATTCAACAACTTCTCTATGCCTCGATTTTCAACCCATTCTTAATCCAATAGAGAACTCTAGGTAGCCGAAGCTTGCTTTCCCCTTAACAATTGTGTTTCGGCCTTTTGGAAGTAGAATCAAGAAGATGACATTTCAATTTGGCTTTTATTTTAATTATAATTTACTTATTTACAAACTTACCATTATAACCTTTTAATTATAACATATATAACTTCTAAAACATATCCATAAATGTCCATAGTATAAGTATATGGTATAATTACCATCTAAGGAAGGTTTAATTGTACAATTGGTCCTTCAATTGATTCAAAATTTGAATTAAACAAGTTTAATTTCAATTTAACCCTAAACTAATTAGGACTTAATAAGCAAATAGCCCAAAAGTTAGTGGATTAATCATATCCACCACCGCTTGGACTTTTTGACCATGGTTTAATCACTATTTTGGTCCCTTTAGTATTTAAATCTATAGCAATTAACTTTTTCCTCTTTTACAATTTAATCATTTTACCTTAATTAAGCAATGAATTGTAAAAATTACTGGACCGAACTTCAGTTCACCTATAATGCGGCTCTGTAAATATTTAATAAAAATATTTATGGCCTTAAATTATGGAAACGAGGTCTTAATACCTCATTTTCAAAAGTGATTTGACTTTTGGACTGAACCACTTTACTTATCTATACGTTCAATTTATAAAATTATTAAACCAGAATATAATATTCTAATTAACTCATAAATATTAAATAATAATACAGACTTACTCATGGATTTATGGTCCCAAAACCACTATTTCTGAGACCACTAAAAAACGGGCTGTTACAACTCTCCCCCATTAAGAAATTTCATCCTCGAAAATTTTACTTGAGAAGACAATCTGGTATTGTGACTTCTTCAATTCCTCAGTTCCCCATGTAGCTTATGTAATACGGAATATGAAAGATAATGATCTACTGGAAATCTCGAATAATGTAAAATTTACCCTCAGTTTCACTAATCAAATCTATCCCAAAGCCTCATAGAGTTTCCCCAAAATCTCGAGGTGACTCCCAGATCTTGTTCAAAAATAATAGATAATGATACTCTGTTTAATCTGACAATCTCTATTAATACATATAACTCAGCTGCTTTCTTGAGTGAATAATCTGTTATGACAAAAAATAATGAGCTGACTTGTCAATTTATCAATAATAACCCAGATCAAATCTTTCTTCCCCTATGATACAAGTAATCCAGATACAAAATCCATCATAAATCGTTTCCATTTCTACTAAAGAATCATGACAAGCTGCAGTAATTCTGATAGTACTTGGTGTTTAGTTTATCAGGATGAATAAAATATGTATTGCTGTTAGCCTTAGAGAAAATGTCTCATTTTAACTCCAGATTATTCAGAACACACAATCTGTTACGGATATACATCATGCCATTGATATCCATTGTAAATCCTGTAAACAACTCACTCTGGATTTGCTCTAGTTAGCTAACAACTTCAAATTGTCATCCTGTAATTCTTGGATTCGTTAAAGAAACAACGATCTAGTTTTTAATTCAACTAATACTGAGTCATTACTATAATCATCATTTTCCTTCCCAGATTCAGGATAGATTAGTATTGGAACTTCCAGAGACATTTTCCAGAGTTTTCCATATAATAATAGGAAAGATTTTACTCAGATCTATATGAAGCTCGTCTATCGAATTTACATAATCAAGAAAACCAACCTCACTGAGTCCAACTCACTTTCACATAAATTGTCTCTCGTACAAAGTCTGTTACACGATTCTCATGTGTTGAGTGTACACAGATTCTGTTCTAGAATAGATTAGTACATCATCAGTAAACACAACCACAAAAATATCCAAATGAGGCTAAAAAACCCAATTCATCAAATTCATACATTAACAGACATTATTTAGTCCAGACAATATTACCAGAATTCCTATTAGCCACATCGAGTTTGAACAATAGTTTTCAGTATATCACAATCTTCAACTAGCAATTGATAATAACCAAGTATGCATTTATTTTCAAGAACACTATTATTCCTTTTAACTGATCAAACGGGTCATGTATACGAGATAAAAATATTTATTCTTTTTTCCTAAATTTATTCAGTTATCTGTAATCAAAACACAATCTCGTTGATCTGTCTTTCCATTTCAAAAATATCAGAGATGTACTTTAGGAAGATACACTCAACCGAATAAAACCTATGTTTAATAACTCTTGCAACTATGCTTCAAGTTCTTTCAACTTATTTTATTCCAATCAAGACAATATGATAATTATTGGAGCAGTTCTAGGCATCAAGTCAACCATAAATTTAATTTTCACACTTAAGCGGAAATCTTAGTAATTCTTCAAAAACACGTCAAGAAACTCACTAATCATCAGTACGTAATCAATATTCAATCCCAATTCTTGAGTATCAAGTAAATATATATACCAGAAATGTTTTACAATCTTTTCACATCGTTTTCTATATAGAGATAACTGAAAGAACACTGGTTGCACTATCTGATTTACCCGACTCAACTATATTCAATTCACCAGTCTAACATTTCAAATCAATTCATTTCAGTCTAAAGTTTACAACAGCATTGTACAACTTTAGCCACTCTATTCCTAGAACAATATCAAATTCATGAAATGGTAGTAACATCAGATCAATAGGAAAATCACAGTCATAGATTTTGAGCAGACAATCAAACGCAGTTGACTTAGGAGGTAGATCCTTATCCGTTACTAATGTAGTGCAAATATATGAGTAAGTTGATCCAGTATCAATCAATACATATACAATAAATAGTATCAAAGGGATAGAATATACCAGAAATAATATCAAGTGCGGTAGCTTTAGATCCAGCAACTGTGTCTTTGATCCCACTCCGTAACTCTAGTGTTATTATTCTAACCTGGGCGTTTGCCTTTTTGAGGCGTAGACAACTATTTAACATTATTCACGGACACAATTTCTTGATCATATTTATTAAAATGTACAATTTCCTATCCAGATGTCATTTGATGACATTTCTCTTTCTAAAATCAAATTTGAAGAAATGCTAGTTAATTCTGCCTCTCAGTACAACCGCTGTTAATGTTGACCACCAAATATAAGCCTTACCCATTTTATCAAGACATGAGGTAACGCCCCGAAGTTTGAACATTTTTTTGGCATATTCTGTCAATAATTAAGTCTTTGTATTTGTGGTTAAATGCTCTTTTTATGTGTTTGAGATCAGGGGTTCGAGTATTCCTTTTTAAAGTTTCTCTATTTATTTTGACTTAACCCTTACCTTTGAACTCTCAACTTAAATTTATTTCTATGTTAATCTGTGATCGGCTGTTTAACATCACAAAAATAATGTGCAAGCGTACACTATCGATGCAAGTATAGTAGACAAATATGAGTCTGACAGATATCGATCTCACGAGGATAGTTGTCTTTTGTCTATCAATGTCAGTGCAATAAATATATAGAAACGAGATAAATTGTAGGTGTAGTTATCGAAGAAATAACTTGTAAACAATAAGATGAAATATGATAATGATAAACTAGGATCCCCAACGTGAATATTCAACAGAATACTAAGTGCTAACAAGGTATAAAAGGATAGGTGATTGTCGATGAATTAAATTGCAATGAATATCTTACCGAACTTAAATTCTATATTTAATCTAAGACTTAAACATGCACATTAGCCACACCTTCCGATGATGGTAATGGAACTCTATTACGAACAAGTGGATTAAATTCCTTTAATCCTCAAGCAACTTCTGTTGTCATGCTTGTTAGCTTGAACTGTCGCTGCACTTTCCAGTGTCAGTGATCGTAATAACACTTACATGCTAAAAACATTCAAACCCAAAGATTAAACACTAGAAGCAGGATTAAATAAAATAATATTTAACCAAGTAGAGAGTACTATTTCTAGAAAATCTCGACTTGATCCGTCTAGATCTAGGGATTACCTGTGCACCTTTAAACAAAAGGGGTGAGTTTACAAAAACTTAGTGTGTAATCCCACAGAAAACAAATAATAGCAAATCACAGTGCACAGTTATAGCAGTCCTGGGCCTAAGCCCTTTTTTAGTATCAATAACACTTTGGGCCTTAGCCCACTCAGTACAGTATCAAATATGCAGTAGGGCCTTAGCCCATCACAGTATCAGTAGTAGTCATGCAGTATT